>JAGIQG010000001.1:28398325-28564107 GCA_024679065.1 Sphyrna mokarran | reverse complement strand
AAGAACCTACCTCTGATATCCGTCCTATAACTATCACCCCTTAATTTAAAGCTGTGTCCCCTCGTGCTAGCTTTCTCCATCCTAGGAAAAAGCCTATCACTGTCCACCCTATCTAAACCTCTAATCATCTTATATGTTTCGATCAGGTCCCCTCTTAGCCTCCTCCTTTCTAACGAAAACAACCTCAAATCCCTCAGCCTCTCCTCATAAGACATGCCCTCCATACCAGGCAACATCCTGGTAACCTCCTCTGTACCCTCTCCAATGCCTCCACATCTTTCTTATAATGTGGGGACCAGAACTGCACACAATACTCCAAGTGCGGCCGCACTAGAGTTTTGCACAGTTGCAACATGACGTTGAGGCTCCGAAATTCAATCCCCCTACCAATAAAAGCTAAGACTCCGTATGCCTTCTTAACAACCTTATCGACTTGATTGCCAACTTTCAGGGATCTATGCACATATACACCAAGATCCTCTGTTCATCAACACTATTAAGAGTTCTACCATTAGCCCTATACTCTACACATTTGTTACTCCTGCCAAAGTGAATTACCTCACACTTTTCCGCATTAAACTCCATTTGCCACCTCTCGGCCCAGCTCTGCAACTTGTCCAAGTCTCTCTGCAACTATAACACCCCTCTTCACTATCTACCACTCCACCGACTTTAGTGTCATCTGCAAATTTACTAATCCATCCTTCAATACCCTCATCCAGATCATTTATAAAGATTACAAACAGCAGGGGCCCCAAAACAGACCCCTGAGGTACACCACTTGTCACCGAACTCCACGATGAATATCTCCCATCAACCACCACCTCTGTCTTCTATCTGCTAGCCAATTCCTAATCCAATTAGCTAAATCACCCTCAATCCCATAGATCTGCATTTTCTGCAGAAGCCTTCCATGGGCCACCTTATCGAACGCCTTACTAAAGTCCATATATACCACATCAACCGCCTTACCCCCATCCACCTCTTTGGTCACTTTTTCAAAAAACTCAATAAGGTTAGTGAGGCACGACCTACCCTTCACAAAACCATGCTGACTATCCCCAATCATTTCATTTCTCTCTAAATAACTACAAATCCTGTCCCTAATAATTCTCTCCAACACTTTACCCACAACAGAAGTAAGACTCACTGGCCTATAATTCCCTGGAAAGTCTCTCCTCCCCTTCTTGAACAATAGGACCACATTCGCTATCCTCCAGTCTTCCGGAACTATACACGTAACCAACGACAACCTGAAGATCAGAGCCAGAGGCTCTGCAATTGCTTCTCTTGCCTCCCAGAGAATCCTAGGGTAAATCCCATCCAGCCCAGGGGACTTATCTAACTTCAAACCCTCAAGAATATCTTGCACACCCTCCCTATCTACTTCAATACTTTCCAGTTTGCAACCCTGTACCTCAGTGTTCTCCACAACTACATTTACATCTCCCTGCGTGAATACCGAAGAGAAATATTTGTTCAGTGCCTCTCCAATCTCTTCAGGCTCCACGCACAACTTCCCACTGCTGTTTCTGACTGGCCCTAATCTTGCCCTAACCAATCTTCTATTCTTAACATATCTAAAGAAAGGTTTAGGATTCTCCTTAATCCTATCAGCCAAAGTCTTCTCGTGTCCCCTCTTAGCTCTCCTCAACTCACTCTTTAGCTCCCTCCTGGCTAATCTATGGCTATCCAGTGCACTAACCGAGCCTTCAAGCCTCATCCTGACATAAGCCTCCTTTTTCCTTTTAACCAGCGAATTAATTTTTTTCGTACACCAAGGTTCCCTTACTCGACCATTTCCTCCTTGCCTGACAGGGATTTACCTTCTTACTTACTCCTTCAAAAAGCTCAATTAAATTTGTGAGACATGATTTTCTACTCATAAAGCCATGCTGACTGTCCCTAATCAGTCCTTGCTTATCTAAAAGCCTGTGGACCCTGTCTCTCAGAGTATCTTCCAACAATTTACCCACTACAAATGTGAGACTCACTGGCCTGTAGTTCCCAGGCTTTTTCCTGCAAACCCTTTTAACAAAGGCACAACACTTGCTACCCTCCAATTTTCAGGCACCTCACCTGTCGCTATCGATGATTCAAGTATCTCTGCCAGAAGACCCGCAATTTTCTCACTAGCTTCCCACAATACCCTGGGATATACTTCATTAGGTCCCGGGGATTTATCTATCTTGATGCACTTTAAGACTTCTTGTATCTTCTTATCTGTTATATACACTCCTCAAGATAACACTATTTATTTCCCCAAGTTCTCTAACATCCATGCTTTCCTCAACAGTAAATATTGATAAGAAATATTCATTTAGGATCTTACCCATCTCTTGTGGATCTGCACATAGATGACCTTATTGAGCGATAAGAGGCACTACTCTTTCCCTAGTTACTCTTTTGCTATTTATGTATTTGGAGAACTCTTTGGATTCTCCTTTGCTTTATCTGCCAAAACAATCTCATGTCCCCTTTTTGCCCTCCTGATTTCTCTCTTAACTCTATTCTTACACCCTCTATTAGCTTCAATGGATCCATTTGATCCCAGCTGCCTATGCATGTCATGTGACTCCTTCTTGTTGACTACAGCCTCAATATTCTGAGTCATCCAGCGTTCATTAAACTTCCTCTAGCACTGCAGCAAAGGTTGAGGTTTGCTTCACCTTACTCAATTTGAGATTCTTCCTGCAGGCAATCCCTCAGCAGGAGGGGAATTCAATACCTTTGTATACCCTCAATTCTCAGAGTTTCCTGCTTGTTTGAGTCTGAAAACCTTGATGGCCTTTCTTGTACCTCATTGATACTTCTGGTTCACCTTCTGATGTGCAGAATGAACTTTTAAAAATTTCTCCCCTTTGAGATACACAACCTCTCTTTAAACCTGTCTCCTCGCTTGGTGGGATGCTACATATTCAGGTGAAAACCACCTCATCATGCACAGCATAAGGAAGTTAAAATCGTCCCATAATTCTTTGATCTCTACAGGGAAGTCATGAGTGTGATCTATTTATATCCTGACAGAAAGGCTCATTAAAATGCTTTTTCCCATTGCTGAGGACATTCAGAATTCAACAGCTACCTACAGAATTCCTGAATTTCTATTGATTCCTGAATATCATCAGAACATTGGGCCAAGATTCAAATCCAGACATTTACACTTCCTCTGGTCTACTCTAATTTACATTTTATCCTATTATCACCTCCTCCTGCCTTTGCTAGCACGAGGGGACACAACTTTAAATTAAGGGGTATGAGTTATAGGACGGATATCAGAGGTAGGTTCTTTACTCAAAGAGTGATTAGGGAGTGGAATGCCCTGCCTGCAGCTGTTGTAGATGCGCCAAGTTTGGTGGCGTTTAAGAGGTTAATTGATAAGTATATGGAAGAGAAGGGAATGGTTTAGTTTGGAGGGGCATTGCTTTTTATTTTGGTCGGCACAACATCGAAGGCCGAAGGGCCTGTTCTGTGCTGTATTGTTCTATGTTCTATGTTCTATGAGGCCATCTCCTTGGTCATTTGATCATTCCTGCCCTTTGCGCTCTCACAACCTTTCCCTTTTTCTTCACTCCCTGACTCAGCAGTCTTTCTGGTTGTATCACAGCTTGGTATAGCTCCTGTTCTGTCCAAAACTGCAGGAAACTACAAAAGGTCGTGAATGTAGCCCATCACGCAAACCTCCCATACATTGATTCTGTCTACACTTCCCATTGCCTCAGCAAAGCAGCCAGCATAATTAAGGACTCCGTGTAACCTGGACACTCTCTCTTCCACCTTCTTCCTTTGGAAAAAAGATACAAAAGTCTGAGGTCACGTATCTTCAGACTCAAGAACAGCTTCTTCCAAGCTGCTGTCAGACTTCTGAATGGACTTACCCTGCATTAAGTTGATTTTTCTCTAACTCTAGCTATGACTGTAACATTACATTCTGCACTATCTCATTTTCTTCTCTATAAATGGTAAGTTTTGTCTGTGTGCTGTGCAAGAAACAATACTTCTCACTGTACGTTAATACATATGGCAATAATAAATCAAATCAAATAAAGCAAACCAGATGTACTTGCTCGATTGGTGCTCATTGCCAGTTAGCTCCCCGGTTGTAACGTAAAGCCACTGATCAGAAATATTGGGATGAATCATCCCGTCTCAGTCCCTTTTGGAATTTTTGGGATTGGAACCCAAATTCCTAGATGAATTATCCAGCTATTGTTTGTCTACTAATTGTCAGCCCGCCATCACCCTGACCAAACAGGGAGGGTAGGTGGGATGATGTGTTCATCCTGTCAAAGGAAGTATTTCTAATTGATGAGACCAGCCGCAATCTGAGTCATCAGCAATTGGACTTTTCGGGTTGCAGCAACCACAGGAAATCTGGGAAAGCTCCGACCTGGAGATCCCTTTGTGGAATCTGAGAGGTTGCAGTGAAGTAACAGGATGCAGAGAGTACAGGTGAAAAATTATGCCTCCCACAAGCGGCAACAGCTCGGCAGATGCAGAGGGCCATTTAATGGGGCATAACACAGGCTAGAGATCACATCATCCTCCCAGATTCCCTTGATTAAGCGGTGGCTGGGAGTGTTGTGAAAAACCTTCTCGTCTCCTTAGCCAATTGAGAGCCTGAAATGACAAATTTTTCAGCAAGGCCACTCCACGGGAAGTCTTGCCCCTGTCCTCCACACTGAACCTCAACATCATCAGAACCTGCCTCACTGGCCCTGCAAGGTTCGCCCAGTCACTACTCTTTAGGGACTTCCATCACTGTTCTTCCTCCTTGCCTTCCTGCAGTGCCAGCCATGACCATTGCTCTGAGTGGCACTGATGGGGCTGGAGATCCGCTGGCCATCTGATTGGAGGTTGGATTGTCATCTTGAAGACCCTGGGAACGCCTGATGGCAGGCTTGTAAATGCCTGATCAGAATAAATGGCAGCTTTGTCCACTGCTTTTGTTTTTCTGTCACTGAAGCCTTATGCAGTGTATTTCTCACCTGATTACACAAGAAGGTCTATGTACTCTTCTTGTACAATGTCACCCTCCTGCCCCATTGCTGCTTTGTGCCAACTTGTGCAGAAAGCTGTTGGGGCAAGTTCGTTAGGTATGTTCAAGACGGAGCTGGGCATAGTCCTTGCAGCTAATGGGATTAAGAGGAATGGAAAGAAAGAAGGAGTGGGATACTGAAAGTGCATGATCAGCCATGATCATAGTCATGAAGGGTGGTGCAGGCTTGAAGGGTCGAATGGTCTACTCCTCCTATTTTCTACGTTTCTATTGTCATGCTTACCCAATAGGAAAAAAAACAATTCAGATCAACATTCTTATTTCATACTTTTACTGGCATTCCATGTTAACGTCTTCATGACCAGTTCAGACCAGTATTCTTATTTCCCTATTGTTACTCTCTGGTCCTTCAGGGCAACAAGCCCCCAACAATTTGTCCCACGTGAATTCATAAGCCTTTGACAGAGCCATTCACTTCCTGCAGGATAAGTTGGCACACCAGGGAACATGGTGGAATCATAGTGGCATAGTGGTTAGCGCTGCTGCCTCACCTTGCCAGGAACCTGGGTTTAATTCCCGGCTTGGATCACTGTCTGTCTGCAATCTGCACGTTCTCCATGTGTCTGCGTGTGTTTGCTCCCAAAGTCTGAAAGACGTGCCAGTTAGGCTCATTGCCCATGCTAAATTCTCCCTCAAGGTTCCTGAACAGGCACTGGGGTGTGGTGATTAGGGGATTTTCACAGTAACTTTGTTGCATGTTAATATAAGCCTACTTGTGACTAATAAATAAACTTAGGAGCAGATGTGACCAACCATCTTTCATCCAGGTCCTATGTCTTGTGGAACAGGAAGCCCTGGCGATTATGGGCAATGGCCTCAGAAGATGTTAAGTGATAGGAGCAGGAGTAGGCTACAAGTACCACTGACTACAACAACTTTGATAGAATGTCATTTGGCCTCTAGCCCCCAACATGGAAAATCTGTGTGGACACATTGGAGGAATTGCATGAGAAGAGACGTTGTTCAATTCTTAGATCTTCTACCAATTGCTCTGAAGCTAATGGTTAAAAGAACAGATATTCAGGCCCATGGATGTTCCTCCCACTGGAGGTTGTGACAAGTGCTGATCTCTAAGGAGGCCAGTGCATCAGTGCCCTGTTCAGACCCTTACCCAGTGCCCATACGCTAGCCAAAGTTCACAGAGCCAAATCATCCTGCTGAGCCTGAGATACATCTGTCTGTGGTTGATCCTTCTCAGAGCTGTACTATTAGAGATTGGCCACTATAGAAATGCCCAGTGCTAAAAGCAGCATTCCACCAGCCATACTATCCTCAGAACAAAAGTATTACAAGAATTGTTACTTGAAAATAGCTCTACTGTTGAAGGCAACTAGTGGAATATGTAATAATGTGACATTAGTTGAATTCATTAACGAAAAGCAAACTTTTGCATTGAAATTGATTGAACATTACGAGAAGGAAGCTTGTAATTATATAGTTCCTTTCATGCTCTGAAGAATTTCCAAAGTCCTTCACAATCAATTCAATACTTTTGAAGTGTAGTCATTGTTGTAATGTAGGAAACAACAGATTATACATGCACAGCAAGCTCCTACAAACAGCAATTTGGTAAGGAGCATATAATCTACTTCACTGATATTGACTGAGGGAAACAAGTGACCAAAAATCTAAAAAACATTCCTCTGGTCTTCCTTGAAATGATTCAAAATGGAATGATGAATCTACTGATGACCATGAAACCATTTTGATTGCCAGAAAAACTCACTGGTTTCCCTTTAGGGAAAGAAATCTGTTGTTTTTACCTGGTCTGGCTGATATGACTCCAGACTTACAGCAATGTGGTTGACTCTTAAATGCCCTTCGGGATGGGTAATGAATGCTGGCCCAGTTAATGATACTCATATCCTTTGAATGAATAATAAAAACAAACAGAGTTGATTGTATTGTTGCGCAGGTTTCCATCACTATGACACTGCTTTGCTTAACCGTTGCATGTCCACCGAACAATCTTACACTTGTTACCAAGGATGAACAGCATCTGTCTGTAGATTCGAAGCAATTGTGTGAAATTTAAAAAAAATCAGAAAATATTTGAAATCTGAAATAAAAACAGAGAATATGAGAACTGCACAGCATGTTTTTCTACTTCTGAATATATTTCTTCACCAGAGCTTACAAGGGCTTTTACCTATGGCATGAGATTTCTCTCAAGTATTGACAAGCTGCTACATGTTATACTTGCTATACAAGACCGCAAGGAACTACAAAAGGTCATGAATGTAGCCCAATCCATCACGCAAACCAGCCTCCCATCCATTCACGCTGCCTACACTTCCCACTATCCCAGCAAAGCAGTCAGCCTAATTAAGGATCCCACATGCCCCGGACATTCTCTCTTCCACCTTTTTCCATCAGGAAAAAGATGCAAAAGTCTGAGATCACATACCAATTGACTCAAGAACAGCTTCTTCCCTACTGCTATCAGACTTTTGAATGGACTTACCCTGCATTAAGTTGGTCTTTCTTTACATCCTCGCTATGGCTGTAATAATACATTTTGTACTTTCTCAATTCCTTCTCTACGAATGTATATTTTGTCTATATAATGTGCAAGAAACAATACTTCTCATTGTATGTTAATACATGTGACAATAAGAAATCAAACCAAAATTTCCAGCAGTTTGTTACATCTTTCACGTTTTTAGTTTCAGTTCTGGTTTTTCTGGTGGATTTGTTTTCATTTACAAGCATTCTTCCAAATGGGATAACTGAAGCCTGCAATGTATGGGGAGTGTAGTGAGAGTATCGCCTGAAATTTCCCCTGCAAAGACCATTGTCCTGTTTTGATGTGGAGCAACAGTTTAAGGGATTGGCTCTTTCTGAAGGAAAGAACGAGACTCTGGAGAAAATTTGATTGAGAGAACCTTTGACTTTAATTTGCTGGCATCTCATAACTCTGGAGATTATGGGGGCTTGGCTTGTTTAAAAAAAAAACCTCTGAATATGTTTATTTTTAACTCTGCAAACAAGAATGTTGGGCTCACGGAGATTTAGTGACCAGTATGTGAACCACTTGTGGAGGGCAAACATTCCACCCGTTGCTCTGTTGGGTCTTCTCCTGGGCTCACAAACCCAGCATTGTAATTAGAGATTAAGCTGACACTGCGAAGCGGCTTGACAAAAGTCTAATGGCATGAGCACAAAACATCTTACAGCTCCGTAATGAGAGGTGCTTCACTGCAATGAGATCTCACTTGGGTCGCTCTTAGACCTGAAGGTGTCCACTATGTTGAAACAGCTGCATCTGGCCCTTATCCACGAGCTTAGCTGAATAAATACGGCCAGGGCTGAAACCTATCATAAAGGCTTTTAGATATTTTACTGGCTAACAAAGGAGCTACAGAGAATAAGGCCGAGTTGAATACCAGACTAATATCCAGTAATCCATGTACCCTATTCAGCTGTAAGGATCCCAGTAGAGGCCTAATTAATTCCGCTTTTAACTGCTGTGAAGGGAAAGCATCAGATGTAAATTATTCTGTTTGTGGCAAAAAAATTCTGACAATCCAATGTTTAAGAGCAGAGGAGCAGGACAAAGTAGAAGCCTGAATAAACATTCACTTCTGAAGTGATATGCCTCCCTCCACAAAGCTCTGGGACACGACTTGTACAACAGGAATTAACCAGCTATTGAAATTATACCATATAAGAGAGCAAGAGAGGGAAAGCCCATGTGTGAAAGACTCAGGCTGCTGCTTGATTCTGCTTAGCTCCATATTCCCCACTATCTCAATTGTTAACCTGAAGTACAAGGAGAAAGGAATATAAAATAAATCACAGACATTGGCATCACAGCCACCTGAACAGAGATTCTCCTCCATTGAAAAGCAAGGAGCGCGGCATTTAATTTTAAAATGAATGTCCCACTTCACCTGCACCCACCTTTTTGTAGGTAGCAAAAGGCAGGACTATAACAGTCATTGGAATGACAATTCTTTAACCTTTCCTACATTGCTGTGATACAGGATTCTCAGGTGAAGTATTATAATGGTTAGCACTGCTGCCTCACAGTGCCCAGGGATCTGGCTTCGATTCCTGGCTTGAGTTGCTCTCTGTCTGCACATTCTGACCATGTCTGCATGGCTCTCCCCTAGCTTCCTCCCACAGTCTGAAAAATGTGCTGGTCAGATGCCTTGGCCATGTTAAATTTTCACTCAGTATATCTGAACAGGTGGCAGGCCGAGTGTGGTGACGATGGGATTTTCATTGTAACTTCATTGCAGTGTTAATGTAAGCCAACTTCTGACACTAATGAATGAACTTAAACTTACCCCTCAAATAGCTGCCCTATGTATCATTGGCTCGTGCACTAAAACGCTTGTTCAAAACGAAGGTTAGGTTTTAGCAGGTAGGTCAGTCGATAATAAAATGGAGCATGTAACTCAGTATATCGTGCTGATTTTCTTCAATCCAATAACCTTCTTATTTGAAATGTAGATTTACAACTTAGCACTTTCTGTGGGATTTAATAGGTTCAGTGACTGTTCATTAGTCAACTATTCCACTTGTTGTTTTTACCACCAGGGTAACCCTACCATCAACAACAAACCTCTCTACTACGGAGAAATAGGCTCAAAAGCTTTGACAAACCTTTAAGAAATTGTACTGAGATAAACTGAGGCTTGAGGTAAATTGGTATAATATCACATTGCAAATTCTCTTTGAAGGTGTAATACCAGTTTAGCATTTATTGGGTGGTACAGTGGCATAGTGGTTAGCACTGCTGCCTCACAGTGCCAAGGACCCGGGTTTGATTTCCAGCTTCGGTCACTGTCTGTCTAGAGTCTGCACATTCTCTCTGTGTCTCCTTTGGGTGCTCTAGTTTCCTCCCACAGTCCAAAAATATGCAGGTAAGGTTGATTGGCCATGCTAAATTGACCCTCGTGTCAGGGGGATTAGCAGGGTAAGTGTGTAGATTTACAGGAATAGGGCCTGGGTGAGATTGTGGTTGGTGCAGCTTGATGGGCTGAATGGCCTCCTTCTGCATTGTAGGGATTCTATAATTTTATGATCTTCAGTGGAAAGGAAAAGTGGCCCTAAGTCTGGAATTGACAGTCAAGTCATTTGAGAATGTTTTATTGTTTCCACGTAGTTGTTTTGATGTTCCATCTGAACAATAACACCTCTCAGGAAGAACACAATGTTGCCTTCTGTAAAAAGTGACTGACACAAGACCCCCAACCAAATTACCTGGCTGTTATACTGTAAAGGGCTTGAAGTGATCAATCCAGGAATAGTGGCCCTAGTCTATCCTGCCGCAGAATACTCCTCTGCATCATAGTCCTACAGCTAATGTACAAAGATCATGCCTGAATAGCAGAACGTCGCCATAATGACAGTGTGAGGAATGCTTAAGTCTACTATAAATGAGAGCTTCTTGTGCAGTCCCACATTCGCCCTGACACCCTTCATGATCCAGGAGCTGAAAAAGATCATGAGCAAAACTAACTTTCTCATTCACAATGTCTTCAAAAACCCAACTGGGAAATAGATAAAATATTAGACAGGTTGGAGAACAATATCTAGTATTCATCCAGTGAAAACAAACCTCTACCCAAATGGACAGAATCATACAACACATGCAGCTTCAAAAAAACCCTCATCATTCAACCAGGAATAGAGGATCCTGATTTCCAGTTCTCTGTAGACATTGGGCAGTGCTCAACTGAATCTGTGATATGGGGATGCTGGCGTTGGACTAGAGGAAACACAGTAAGAAGTCTCACAACACCAGGTTAAAGTCCAACGGGTTGATTTGGTAGCACAAGCTACTAGATTTCGGAGCGCAGCCCCTTCATGAGTCACCTTGGGTCTGTACAGGGCACGGGATGATGCAACCAACTGCTCCACAAGTGGAAGATGAGGAATGGCCCAAAGTATGATAATGACTGACCATGGAACACATCATGCTGATCCGTCCTCTGAGATGTGTTGTGGAAGGATCTCAGGAGACCATTGCGTGGAGACCGTGTACCAGCAATCAAGGAGGGGCTTGCAGTTGGAACCAGGAATGAAGCAGAGCAGTCTGATTTTGTATATAAATTAATCTTTATTTGACAATGAAGCCTATTGTTGATTTAAGACACATCGAGTCCCATAGAATTGAACCACAGAATCCCTGCAATGCAGAAGGAGGCCATTCCGCCTATTGTGTCTGTACTGACCACAATCCCACCCAGTCCCTATCCTGTAACCCCACACATTTACCCTGCTAATCCCCCCAACACTAGGATGCATTTAGCGTAGCCAATCAACCTAACCTACACGTCTTTGGAGAGTGGGAGAAAACCGGAGCACCAAAGGAAACCACGGGGAGAAAGTGCAAACTCCACACAGACAGTGACCCGAGGCTGGAATTGAACTTCGATCCCTGACGCTGTGAGGTAGCAGTGCTAATCACTGTGCCGCTGTATTACTCTTGATCAATTACAAATAGCTCCTGCAATTTTGCGTAAGCAGAATATAAAAACAGGATCAAGCAAGAAATGTTGTAGGCCAAATACAGTCAGTCTATTGAGTGATATGAGACATGTAACAGTGTGGGTGGGGAAAGAGTGCTTATTGCTTTATTAATGAATGAAGTATTGCAAGCCAATGCATGTCACTATACGTTTAATATCAAAGACTATCTGTTCTCTATTGCATCATATCAATTAACATGGGAATGAACAGAGCAGATATTCAGCCTCTTTTCACTTTGTTCTGTCCACATTAATTTGGGAATTTTTTCACTTCTAATCACTTCTAACATAGATACCAGGCTCTCTGGGAACTTCCCTGAGCTGCAGCATTTCAAATTGCCAAGGTCATCTTTTTCTAATAAACATCAAGTGTAAGTTCAAACAGTTCTGCGTGACAATGAGCTCCTTTTCTCCTCTCTCTCTCTCTTTCAGCTCGGTCCCAAAGTGCTACCCAGCATAAAATGATGTGATTTCATTACTTAATTACCAAGAACAGCAAACAAAATATTCGGGTTGCATAGCAACTCTAGAGACGTACTCTCGGCCTCACAAGCCAGCGACTGACTCGGCGAAGCAACCAAATGATGTTAATCTGCAAGGAAGTAGGAGGTCATTCAACGGGAGCAAACTGGCTCATAGCATCAACAAATAAACATTATACAAGTTACATCTCACATAATCAGAAACAGCAGGCCCAGCTAACTACGCTCTGTTGGTGTGATCTAAATGGGATTCTGGAAATAGAATCCCCACAGTGCGGAAGAAGGCTATTCGGCCCATTGAGTTTGTACCGGCAACAATCCCACCCACAAGCCCACACATTTGCCTGCTAATCCCTTTAGTTTATACATCCCAGGACGCGAAGGGGCAATTTAGCATGTTCAATCCACCTAACTTCCACATCTTTAGACGGTGGGGTGAAACCGGAGCACCCAAAGGCAACCACGCAGACACAGGGAAAACATGCAAACTCCACACAAACAGCAACTGAAGCCAGGAATTGAACCTGGGTCCCTGGTGCTGTGAGGCAGTACTGCTAATCACTGTTATTCCAATTGCTGCTTCAACTGCGTCTTTTTCGGTAAGATGATCAGTGTTTTTATTGGAGCCTCTGCCTTAGGAGTACCATAGACAAAATAAAAGGCACAGGCCCCAGCTGTCAAACTGACATTCACTGAAGAATGCAGAGCCTGATTTCTTTGTTATCTGTTTGTTTATTAAACATTGGATTTGAAGTCAATCGAAGAGAATGGGATTTTCCGTTTGTTCCTGCTAGTGGGATCTTCTGGTCCTGCAAATGGCGAGAACACCCTCCCTACCTCTCTCCATCTCCAGTTCCCCCCCCCCCTCACAACGGGTTCCATGACGTCAGGTGGTGTTTTCTTCTTCTAAGCTTAAGATTCCTTCGAATGGAAAACCCAACAGATTATTGTCCATCTTGCCCTCTGCAATACCTCACGGCGGCCACAATATAATTCACTCTAACAGTGACAAGCACTAGAGCAGATTGAAGATTCAATGGCAATTCCATTGGAAGGAGATGCTGGGCAAATCATAGATCATGGATCAGAAATTTAAGTGCACCCATTTGATTTGATTTATTATTGTCACATGCCACATGTGAAAAGTATTGTTTTTTTGTGCAATAAACAGTCAAACGCTGTTCATAACAAAAGAAATGAGAAAATGCAGAATGTAGCCTTATAATCATAGCTAGGGTTTGATTTGATTTGATTTATTATTGTCACATGTTTTAATATGCAGTGAAAAGTATTGTTTCTTGCATGCTAAACAGAAAAACATTGTGTTCATAGAAAAAGAAATGAGGGACTGCAGAATGTAGTGTTACAGTACATAGGGTGTAGAGAAAGTTCACCTTAATACAAAAGTCTGAAGGCAATGGGGAAGAAGCTGTTCTTGAGTTGGTTGGTACGTGACCTCAGACTTCTGTATTTTTTCCTGACGGAAGAAGGTGGAAGGATGCGTGGGATCCTTAATTATGCTGGCTGCTTTGCTGAGGCGGTGGCAAGTGTAGACAGAGTCAATGGATAGGAGACTTGTTCTTGTGATGGATTGGGCTACATTCACAACCTTTTGTAATTCCTCATAGTCTTGGGCAGAGCAGGAGCCATTCCAAGTTGTGATACAACCGGAAAAAACGCTTCCTATCGTGTATCTATAAAAATTGGTGGGAGTCATAGCTGACATGCCAAATTTCCTTACTCTTCTGAGAAAGTAGAGATGTTGGTGGACTTTCTTAACTACAGGCGTCAATGTGGGGGGAACCAGGAAAGGTTGTTGGTGATCTGGACACCTAAAAACTTGAAGTTCTTGACCCCGGTGAGAGCCTGTGGATGGTTTGGGCTGGGAACCCTGAGTGTCCAGGAACAGTTGTGTTCCGTCTCTGTGTCAAATATGGGAACTGGAGTCAAGCTCCATGGCTGGGTGGAACTACAGATATCAAAGATGTGGGATGGATGAGGGAGAGAGGAGGCCTGGGTGGGGGAGGATCAGGGATTGCAGGAGACTGGGCTGGGGAATAAATAGGAATTGGAGTGGATGGTGTATCAGGAGGATTAGTGACTGGAAATGTACGAGTCCGGAAGTGGTAGCAATGATGAAATGTGCTGGGTAGAGGGAGAGTGGAGTGGGGAGTTACAGCAATCTATTCCTTTAATGCAAAATTGAGCAATAAGTTTGGAGTTGAAAGTTGGTTCCTCCTACTTGCACTTTGAAATAAGTTACTTAAATGATTGATTGATAGACAGACAATCTCCTGAGCTGTTTACACTGAACTTATCTGAACTTATGTTGTTGTTTCAGATAGCACTAGAGCATGACGATGTCTTATGAGCATCAGCAAACCCTAAAACTCAACCTTTTACACTGGCTCTATGCTCTAAAAACTGAATTCTAACTCTTTTCAACTTGTTGGTACATTCCACACCCTATCCTTTCCTTCTCCCCTATGTACACTATGAACAGTGTGCTTTGCCTGTACAGCATGCAAGAAACAATACTTTTCACTGTATCCCAATACATGGGTGGCACAGTGGCACAGTGGTTAGCCTCTTAGCGCCAGGGACACAGGTTCAACTCTGGGCTTGGGTCACTGTCTGTGTGGAGTCTGCACATTCTCCCTGTGTCTGTGTGGGTTTACTTCGGGTGTTTCCATTTCCTCCACAGTCCAAAGGTGTGTGGGTTAGATTGATTGGCCACAGTGAATTGCCCCTTAGTGTGCAGAGGATTTGTGGGGTAAATATGTGTGATTATGGGAAAGGGGCCTGTGTGGTTGTAATTTTTATAAATGATCTGGATGAGGGTATTGAAGGATGGATTAGTAAATTTGCGGATGACACCAAAGTCGGAGGAGTGGTAGATAGTGAAGAGGGATGTTCTAGTTTGCAGAGAGACTTGGACAAGTTGCAGAGCTGGGCCGAGAGGTGGCAAATGGAGTTTAATGTGGAAAAGTGTGAGGTAATTCACTTTGGCAGGAATAACAAGTGTGTAGAGTATAGGGCTAATGGTAGGACTCTTAATAGTGTTGATGAACAGAGGGATCTTGGTGCATGTGTGCATAGATCCCTGAAAGTTGGCAATCAAGTCGATAAGGTTGTTAAGAAGGCATACGGAGTCTTAGCTTTTATTGGTAGGGGGATTGAATTTCGGAGCCGCAACGTCATGTTGCAACTGTACAAAACTCTAGTGCGGCCGCACTTGGAGTATTGTGTGCAGTTCTGGTCCCCACATTATAAGAAAGATGTGGAGGCATTGGAGAGGGTACAGAGGAGGTTTACCAGGATGTTGCTGGTATGGAGGGCAGGTCTTATGAAGAGAGGCTGAGGGATTTGAGGTTGTTTTCGTTAGAAAGAAAGCGGCTAAGAGGAGACCTTATTGAAACATATAAGATGATTAGAGGTTTAGATAGGGTGGACAGTGATAGCCTTTTTCCTAGGATGGAGAAAGCTAGCACGAGGGGACATAGCTTTAAATTAAGAGGTGGTGGTTTTAGGACAGATGTCAGAGGTAGGTTCTTTACCCAGAGGTGGTAAGGGTATGGAATGCCTTGCCTGCGTCAGTTGTAGATGCGCCAAGTTTGGTGGCGTTTAAGAGGTTAGTAGATAAGTTTATGGATGAAAGGGGAATGGTTTAGGTTAGAGGGTCACTGCTTGTTCCTCATTGGTCGGCGCAACATCGAAAGCCGAAGGGCCTGTTCTGCGCTGTAATGTTCTATGTTCTATGTCTGTGCAGGCTTGATGGGCCAAATGGCCTCCTTTTGCACTGTATGGATTGTATGATTCCATGTGACAGCAATAAATCAATTGAAAAAAAATATATATATACATACACACACTATCTATACAAGTAACAGTTGCTGGTTCAGATGGCCCCTTGTAGATGCAGCCCAAGCAGTTGGGTATAATTATGATTTAGTTTTTGAAAGAAATAAAATTATGCTTTATTGTAGGGATTCATTTAAGACCATAAAACTTGGGCAGAAAAGTACAAGTGGCTTGTGGCTGTCTGTGGAACTCCCAAGATCAAATTATAACCTTGTTATTTATTCTTAACCACCTATGATTTTGTTTTTTTATGTAAGACACACTATAATCTATATTAAATGAATGTTGTTACAGGGAGTAGTGGAGATGGAATAACATTAAAAACTGTGGGAAGCCATGAGGAATGATACTTTCAGAACGATGCTTTGATAAAGTTCAGAAGGGAGCAGAAATCGTAAAGAATTAAGAATGCAGCATAGATACAAAAATAATCTTTTTCCACACTTGCTAAGGCCTATGCTTTCTGGTTAAAGCAATTCATAGGTAATGTCTGAGGGATGCGATACAGCTGTTCTGAGACTAAGTGCCTCCAGATTTACAAACAAAAGATTGGTGACATGTTTTCCTCCGAGCTTCAGGAATTTGCCGATTGGGAAATATGACTCAGTCACAAAAACTCCCAGCAAAATACATCTTCACAGAGCAGAATCCCTCCAGTGCAGAAGGAGGCCATATTGGCAGGCCATTGAGCGTGTATCGAATCTCCCACAGATCATCTATCTCAGGCCCTTTCCCCATAACTGCACACATTTATCTCACTAATTCCCCGAACCTGCACACCTAGGGGCTAAGGGACGTTTATCATGGCAAATCAACCTAATTTGCACATCTTTGGACCGTGGAAAGAAACTGGCAAGAATCCCATGCAGACATGGAGAGAATGTGCAAACTCCACACAAACTGTCACCCGAGGCTGGGATTGAACCTACGTCTCTGACATTGCGAGGCAGGAGTGCTAACCACTGTGCTATTGTCCGCCCCATTGGCAGCCTTCTGACTTGTGAGATGATCTTTGTGCTGTGGTGATCAGCTGTGTTAAACATTGCCTGGTGTAGCTTAGGAGCCTCGCTCTGATATGGCAGTCTCTGTCACATTCACTGCAGAGAAGGATAGCGGTCTGAGGAGGGGCAGGACGCATTGTCCTCCCGGTTATTAGCTAGCTCAGCTTCTCCTGCTGCTTCTCCTATAATGCCATTCCAGACATTCAGTCTCCAGAACTCACAATTGGCAGTGACTGCCACCCAGTTGTCAGTGTCAAGGTCAACCACCTTCATCTCTTTCCTGTAAGTGACCTCGTGATAGAGATGTGGATATTCAGCACGTCATAAGCCACTGGCCAGTTCAGAAGCCAAGCCACTCAACTGTCTGTCTTGGAAATATGTAGAAATACTGTAGAAATGCACAGCCATACTGGTGTCTTAATGGCCACAGGGGTAGGCTGTTGATCCTTATCCGTTGGATGAGGATCATCATGGCTTCCGCAGACCATTCAAGGTTTGAAGAGGGGAAGCACAAAGATGCATTTCTGATGATCAGGGGTGGCAGGAAGGTGAGAACAGATCCACAATACCCTCAATGTTAGAACACCAAAATAATATCGAAGGAAGAATTGAACAATAAAGTAAATTTGCATGCATTGTTTTAATAGAAATATAGAAGATTGAAGCAGGAAGAGGCCATTCAGTCCTTAGAGCCTGCTCTGCCATTTATCTTGACCATGGCTGATCATCCAACTCAATAGCCTGATCCTGCTTTCTCTCCACAACCTTTGAACTCATTCATCCCAAACGCTATATCCAGCTGCCTCTTGAATACGTTCAATGTTTTGGCATCAATATTTCCTGTAGTATAAATTCCGCAGGCTCATTACTCCTTGGGTGAAGATATGTCTCCTAACCTCCACCCTAAATGGTCTGCCCTGTATCCTCAGACTGTGACCCCGGGTTCTGGGTACTCCCACCATTGGAAACATCCTTCCTGCACTGACACTATCATTATCAATTTGCGATGATCTCTCAAGGCAGAAATAAAGAGATCCTCCTATCTCTTTAACAGATGCTCAATAAATTGTCCCTTGCGTCATATTCTGTACTGCATTTATCGATGTTTATTCAGTATTCACAAATGGAGTCAGTTATCAATAAGAAGAGAATGTGTTAATGTTAAAAAGCACTTGGCCAAAATGTTCCTTAAGTGACCTTCACCAGCTGCCATCAGCAATTTTATGAGAAAAATTGGCAAAGGAATTTAATGATGCAGTAATGAAGAGAAATGATTGCTGACTATTACAATAGTCTGACTATTGCCAGTAACTGAACAGTTCATTTCATATACTGAAGTGCAGTTCTTGTAAATCAGATACCCTGCTGCCAGATTGCAATCAGAATTTGTATAATTATATAATTATTTGGAACATTTAGGATTGATGCAATGCACATTAAAAATCTGGATTGCAAAACAGTAATTATTACTCTGGCTAAATTGTCTAAAACACAAAACCATTATGTCTCGAGCAGGATTCAACATAGGATCATAGAATCTTTACAGTGCAGAAGGAGGCCATTCAGCCCATCAAGTCTGCACCGACCTCACAATCCCACCAAGACCCTATCCGCATAACCCGATGCCTTTACCCTAGTTAATTCCCCTGACACCAAGGGGTAATTTAGCATAGCCAATCCATCTAACACACACATCTTTGGACTGTGGGAGGAAACCAGAGCAGACATGGGGAGAATGTGCAGCCTCCACATGGACAGTGATCCAAGGCCGCAATTGAACCTGAGTCCCCGGAGCTGTGAGACGGCAGTGCTAACCACTGTACCGCTATGCACGGTGCCCTTTATGTATTTTCTTATTTTCCACGATCAAAGTGCCTTTTTATACGAGGTGTGCATATTTTTAACTTCAAAATGGTTGTCCCAATTTGAATAAGTCAAGCAGCAAGCTGCTTTGTGCGTTTTAAAATAAAGAAGGTTACTTAATGTCATACACACACAGATGCGCACGCTCATACACACACACACACACACACACTCACACATGATTAGATAAGATAGATCAGATAAGGCAAAGGAGAGTTCAAAGAGCTTCTACAAATATATAAAGAGCAAAAGAGTAACAAGAGACAGAGTAATGCCTCTTAAGGATCAGCAAGGTCATCTATGTACAGATCCACAAGAGATGGGTGAGATCCTAAATGAATATTTCTCATCAGTATTTACTGCTGAGAAAAGCATGGGTGTTAGGGAACTTGGGGGAAATAAATAGTGATGTTTTGAGGAGTGTACATATTATAGAGAAGGAGATGCTGGATGTCTTAAAGCGTATCAACATAGATAAATCCTCGAGACCTGATGAAGTATCTCCCTGGACATTGTGGGAGGCTAGGGAGGAAATTATGGGTCCCCTCGCCGAAACATTTCAATCAACGATAGTCATAAGTGAGGTGCCTGAAGATTGGAGAATGGCAAGTGTTGTGCCTTTGTTTAAAAAGGGCTGTAGAGAAAAGCTGAGAACTACAGGCCAGTGAGCCTCACATCTGTAATGGGTAAAATGTTGAAAGGTATTTACAGGATCTACAGGCATTTAGAGATGCAAGGACTGATTAGAGACAGTCAGCATGGCTTTGTGAGTGGAAAATCACATCTTACAAATTTGATTGAGTTTTTTGTAGGGGGTAACCAAGAAGGTAATTATTTTGGCTTCACTGTTGGTCAGGTTCATCTCCAACAAAGCTTTCTGCAGTTCTCTCATTGCTCTTCATTTGGTCACTCATTGTCTTTTGTTGCCCTCCTTCTGGGGTCTTTCATCAATGCCCTCGTGGGGTCTTTCAGTGCCTCCCCCCCTTTATGGTTTTCCGTTGTCTCTTCCCTGAGGTCTTTAATAGAATAAAAACATAGAAAAACTACAGGACAATACAGGTTCTTCGGCCCACAAAGTTGTGTTTTGTTATTGTTGCTGATGGATCTTTTTTGAGAGTTGTCCTCTGTTTGGCGTCTTCTCCAATATTCATGTTCATTATCCTCTGCTCCTTCTTGTGGTTGCAACTTTAAATGTATGACCTCTTTAACAGTAGTATCACTTTAAGACTGTCAATTTTTTTTAACTATCAGCAGCTACCAATTCTCTCTCTGCCCAAGTGTCACACTTTTGAAATTTTGATGTAAAACTGGCCGGTCCGTAAAACTTTATTAAAAAACTTTTAAACATCTCTTCCAACCATCTAAAAATTTCTCCTTTTTATCAATAGAAGACTCTGAGCGACTTCTGCCATGGTTTATTTCCTGCAGTTTCACAGACAGTCCATTTTTTTCCTTCTTCTTTTGATGTGTCCAGTCTTTTGTTTGTTCATATCTCTACTAGATGCAACACTGTACGTTCCGGACCATTATCTTTAAAACTTTCTTTTAAACTTCTTTTGCTTTTAAGGAGGATGGGTATGTCCCTTCTCCCCAAAACTTTGGAACTTTGGTTGCTCAGAGCAACCAACTACCCCTGCTCCCCTCACTCCCTGCAACCCTACCAATTGAAAATGCCCCTCTTGCCAGAGCTAATATATTACACCTTGAGCAAGAAAAAAACCCAGCTCAAAAAGATTACTTCTCTAATTTGAAATAAAAACACAGAAACTGAGACAATAACAGTAACAAACAAGAACACAATTGTCCATTTGATTGATTGCAGAGACAAAGGCTACACTGTAAACCGTTGAGAGCCACATCACTTGTTGTGCCAAATTACTCAGGATCATGTCTTGAGTTTATAATAAATCAGGAGTATTTACACGGTCCTTGCGCAATACATTGGCTCCCACTCAGAGAAGCTTTATTGCAGCACTGGCGACTTGCTAATGAAACATTGCAAATAGCAGCACAACAGCTCAAAATAGCTGCTTGAAGAATAGACCTAAACGCAAAATATTGCATACGCTAGAAATCTGAAATACAAGCAGAAATCTTCAGCAGGTCTGGGAGTGTCTGTGGGAGGAGAAACGAGGGGGGGCATTGTTGGGAAAGTGGAATTTCTACCCCCGAGGGTCCCAGAAAGACATTTACCCTGTCGGGATTTCTTGTTGAGGTAGTCTCTGCCCCGTCCCAGTGATGTAGTGAAGTTCCCACCATGAAAGGTTGGGGATCCCACTGCGATACATTTGAATGTCATTAACCGGCTTCCCCACTATATTGTCCTCCCATGTAAGAACACTGCCCTCTCTTCCCCAGCCAGCTTGGCGCAATGTCAGCCAGGTTTACAACAGGTCCTGACAAATGGGCACCTAGTGAATGGTCCCTGCTAAGGACACACAGTTAAGTACAGTATTTATCAATCCCCTTTGAGCTCCCCAGTGTCCTTCCCACAGTGTCCCCTGGCAGATTCCCTTGGCAGTGTCCCCCATCCCTCCACTGGCTTTTTAAAGAGCCCTGATCTTTTCAGAGCTGCTCTGAATGAGTCCACCCCATTAAGGAGACTGTCTTCTGTTATTTTTGTCAAAGTGTTTGAAGGTATGATGGGGAAATTCAGCTGTGCAGCCAGGGGAGGGGTGGGGGGAGGGGGGCTACACAATGCTTTTTCCATCTGAGTTCACGCTTTGCCAAAAAGTGGGAAAATTCCACCAAGAGTTAATATTTTGAATCCAACATAACTTTTTCAAAATACCCACAACTTATTTGTTTGGGTGACAGACTGACAATTAGACCTGGGATTATGTGAGGTTCAATATCACATCAGGTAGTGAGTTCACCCACTAAACCATTAGGTAAGCAACTAAAGCATCTCAACTGAAGATTGTCAACAGTGCTGATTGCGAATCAGTAACATTTAACACTGTTATGGGAATAGATTGAATGCTAAAGCCAAGGAGAAATAAAAGATTGAGTACAAACCTGACCAAATTATAACCATATCAGAAAGTAAATAAGATTATTCCAAGCTGATACACAGACGTTAAGAACCTTGAGACTCTTGGCATGTTTGCACCTAGTGTTACATTTGCTTATGTTTAGAAGTGGGAATAATGACTAGATTAAATGGATTAACCTGTCTTGGCCCTCTGTCTCTACATCAACAAACTGGAATGTGCAGGCTGATCGCAAGATAACATCTTATTGATCGGATCGATGCTACTTTGAGATTTCTTTCCATCCAAATCAATCTAGCCTTGAGATCTCACTCCTTACTTGATAATCATGTTGATAATATCGAAGGAGATGGCGGGATCTTCCTCAGAGAGATCTTAGCCCCATGTTGCATTAACAACTACTTATCTTCTCTAAAGCTGTTTTCAATCTGCAATGATATTGTTAAATTTTCCCACAGTTCTGGCACAGTAACCTGACTGCAGTATAAACATGATTAAAGGGGTTGGCGTCTTCAGTGACCAAAAGTGATAACAAACATTCCTTGTTTGAGAAAGCAGAGAGCCAAGTGTCATTTCACTCCTATTGTGGTCACATGGAATAATAACATGTATTTTTACCTTTGGCACAACTTTTGTCATCACAACCTATGTTTCTAAGCACACAATTATATTGGCCAAATGATTCCCAACCCCTTCTTTTTTTAATCAAAATTTTTACTACGCATTGTAAGTGATTATTTTTAAAGGGCTGTCTTCACCTCCTTACACAGGTTATCATAGAATTCCCTCTAGAGCAGAAGAGGCCAATAGACCCATTGAGTCTGCACTGGCACTCTGACAAAGTATCTTATCCAAGCCCTCTCCCTCACCCGACACATGTCCCATGGCCAATCCCCCTCAACTATACATCTTTGGGCATCAAGGGGCGATTTAGCATGGCCAATCCACCTTACCTACACATCTTTGGGCTGTGGGAGGAAACTAAATCATCTGGAGGAAACCCAGCAGAAGCAGGAAGAACATGTAAACTCCACAGGGACAGTCACCCGAGGCCAGAATTGAACCCAGGTCCCTGGACCTTTGAGGCAGTAGGGCTAGCCACTGTGCCACCCAGTGCTGAATTTGCATTTCACAATCTAATGTAGTTCTCAGATGGCATCTCTTTGTCAGTGCTTGAGGTTGCCTAACCACCACACTAGGTCTTTGACCTCTGTTTCTCTGTCTGAATCTATCCCAGGCAACTGATAAGATGAGAGTTAATTAGAACATAGAACATAGAACAATACAGCACAGAACAGGCCCTTCGGCCTTCGATGTTGTGCCGACCAAAATAAAAAGCAATGCCCCTCCAAACTAAACCATTCCCTTCTCTTCCATATACTTATCAATTAACCTCTTAAACGCCACCAAACTTGGCGCATCTACAACAGCTGCAGGCAGGGCATTCCACTCCCTAATCACTCTTTGAGTAAAGAACCTACCTCTGATATCCGTCCTATAACTCATACCCCTTAATTTAAAGCTGTGATCTCAATTCAATTTCTAAAGGCCACACTGAACTGAATTTTAACATTGGAGAATGTGGGTTGGAGTTGATTGAATTGAAATTAAAAATAACAAACCCCACCTTAACCCCCCTCTAAGCTACCCACATCTGGTTTCATCAGAGTCCAGGCAAAGGGCATGTTGTGCTCAGGAGACAAGTTGACAGCTTTATGATTTTAATGAGTTTGGCAGCTCCTGTTTTAACTTGGTCTGCAGGTTTTACTCTGTGTGACTGGGATTTCCCAGGTCTCAAGAAACCTTGCAATTGAAGGGAGGCAAAAACAGAAAAGGGAAGGTGCCTTTACAGCACTGCATGTGGGCCAGGAGGATTAGGGTTACTTTTCTGAGAATTCTCAAATTCCCCTTTAGAAAGACCCCTGAGAGTGGGTCCCCTTTGAGATCAATGATCAGCCCACTGGAATTGGACACCCCCCACACCTCACCGCCCTCACCCCCCAACCGCTCCACCACACATCCTCCCTCCATCGCCCACCACCACACTCCATCAACTTCCAAAAGGCACTTACTGTGAAGTGAGAACTTAGGCTTCCTGATTTCCCATCTGAAGAGTTTGCCAATGTAACCTGGCCACAGATATCTATAATTAATTGTTAAAATGGACTAGCAATTCAGAGACCTGGGCTAGTGCCTTGGTGACACAGGTTCAAATCCTACCATAGCAGCCAGTAAACTTCAATTTGGAATTGGAATGTGGTCCCAAGTAATGGTGGCCATGACAGCTATCATTGATTGTTGTACAAACCCATCTGGTTCACTAATATCTTTTGTGAAGGAAATCTGCCACCTTTTCTTGACCTGGCTTCCATGTGACTCTAGACACTCAGCAATGACTCTTAACTGGCCTCCAAAAGGGCCTAGAAAGCCACTCAGCTCAAGGACAATTAGGGATGGTCAACAAATGCTGGCCTTGCCAGCAATATCCACACATGAAAGAATAAAAATAATAATCCCACACAAAGCAGTTGTAAAAATGGACTTCCATAGACTTCATTAGAAACACAGAAGGTATTTATTAAAACATACATAATATATAAATATAGCAGTACAGCATGGCTGCCCAAGTCTCTGACATGTCTGCTGTGTAAGACAGAATTTCACTCCCTGGAGTGAATTACCCATTCTGTGACCAATTGGTCTCCCTAGCCAGATGTCTGTTACGCTGCAATGTTTAATGTGCAAAATGCAGATATTGATCGTAGTAGTGTAGTTGTGGATGATCTCAATTCAATTTCTAAAGGCCACGCTGGACTGAATTATAACATTTTATCATTGGAGAATGGTGAATTGAAGTCGATGGAATTAAAATTAAAAATAACATCTTAACTCCCCTTTTGACCTCCACACATCTGGGTTCATCAGAGTTTACACCATGGGTATGTTGCACCCAGGAGACAAAGGGACAGTTTAATGATTTTAATGAGACAGGCTGCCTATATTTTAACCTGGTCTGCAGGTTTTACTCAGCATGACCATGCCATTTGGAGGTAAGCATTGTGATGACAAGGTCTCTTTAAAGGACGGCCATTCATGGATCACATGACCTTGCCAGGATCCGTCGAAACAGAGGGCACGTATTTCAGCCTGTCAGCTGTTAGGATGTGGGTCTGGGTAGGTGCAGTCTGCACCGTGAGCTCAGGAGTCATATCAATTCATAGAATCCCTACACTGCAAAAGGGGCCATTCAGCATATCAAGTCTGCACCCACTTTCCCATGGAACACCTTACTAGGCCCACCCACTACTCTTTCTCTGTACCTCCACATATTTACCCCACTAATCCCCCAATCTACAAATTTTGAGACACTACGAGTAATTTAGCATGGCCAATCAACCTAGCCTGCACATCTTTGAACTGTGGGAGGAAACTGGAGCACCCAGAGGAAACCCACACAGACAGTCACCCGAGCACAGAATTGAACCTGGATCCCCGGCGCTGTGAAGTAGTGCTAATCGCTGTGCCACAATACTGTCCATTAGTCTGTGGGATTAGACTTGAATCTGTACTGAGCTTGTCTGTATATAGTTACATTTATCATTCAATTGGTCACCGTTGTGATTTAAGGCTTCCCTGTTGTATGAGCTCAGGCTACAATATTGGAGATGAAGATGGGATCAGCTGTGAAGAGAGGGTGCTTTTGTGGAGATGCCAAGTGATAGCAATATCCCAGGAGTGACAGCCATTCCTCTAAGAGCTACACAGCGCACATCCTGAGCAAAGATAGAGATGTTGGTCAGGAGTTACGTTTGATGGCCAGGAATTGACAAGGGAACAGAGAGTGTGGTCAGCTGTTGTCAACGTTGCCAAGCGCAGCAAACCCTCCCACCCACAGTCTGGCCATATCTGGACGAGATTCCACACTGACTTTGCTGGTCCTTTTATGGGTAAGCTGTTTTTGTTTGTGGTGGATGCCCACTCAAAATGGTTTGACGTTCAGATCATGTGTTTAATGATCTCATCATCCACCATAGGCACACACGAAATGTGGCTAACTTTTTGCAGCCTGAGAAATTTTTCCTGAATGCTTAAAAGGAATACGTAGTCTGTTTCCAACACTAAAATGGACTTGAGAATAGTTTTGAAAGAAGCAAATGCCCTGTACTGAGCTTGCCTGTGTATAGTTATGGCACCAGACTACCTGGAGTTTGCCTATTGCCACAACAGGTCCAAAACAGATGCCATCTCTCTGGTCCTGCACTCAACCTTCGGGCATCTAGATTCCACAACACATGCCATGCCACAGGTGATCATTCCTGACATTGACGCCACCTTCATCACCAAAGAATTTCAACACTTTGTCAAGACTAATGGCATCCAGTACATATGAATGGTGCCAGACCACTCCGCTTCTGATGGGTTGGCAGAAAGGGCAGGGCAAATGTTTAAAGCATCAATGTGGAAACAGTCAGACAGACCACTGTCACTCTGGTTAGCCAATTTTCAGCTCTTATTTAATACGACCTCTTACTCTACCACAGGGCTTACGCTGGTTGATTTCTTGGTGGGTTGACATCTTAGAACATGTTTAGAACTTGTTTTCCCAAATTTGACAGGGAGGGAGGAGGCTCAGCAAGCAGCTAAGGGTCACTTGAAACAAATGCCTTAATTTTTATTTGAAACTTTGAAACAGTTTTGCTCTCCAGGGAGGTAATTCCAAAGACTGGTCCAGTATCTGGTGCCATTGACTGTGGAGTGCAGAAGCACGTAGATCACATCAGGAGATAGGAAACTGCAGCCCCCATTACCATTGTCAGGACCCAGTAATAGAGTCCAGACGCCAGCAGCAGAATCAGTGCTGGCAGAATCTTGTGTTCCCCTGGCACTCTCTGTGTGGCAGCGGAATAGTGAATAGGTATCATGAGTGGTGGAGGAGGTCCAAAGAGCCTGCGTCCTGCATCCAGTTTCTACATTTTTGGAGAGGGCATCAGCTCTGCCTCAATGTTGGAATCTGGCAATCCGCCTTCCACTGTTGTAGCCTCTGATACCTCCAGCTTGGGGAATCTGATCATGGAGTCACAAGGATCCAAAAACCCCCAGATCAACTGGCTTTCTGAACTTTATAAACAAATGGTCCCCTTTTTTGGAAATTCTGTTTTGAGAGTTTTTCTGTGTAGTTTTAAAGGGGCTTTTGGGGAGAGGAATGTGATAACGTGGCCTCTTTAAGGGACACTCATTCATGACTTTCCCAGGACCTATTGGAGCAAAACGGCATGAAACTCAACTTGTCAGGTATTAGGGCATGGATCTGGCTAGGTAGAACACGCAGTGTGAGCCCAGGGGTTAGTGGGGCTAGACCTGTACTGAGCTTACCCGTGTATAGTTATAACCTCAGACTACCTGGATCCACTACAATTTACCTATTGCCACAACAGGTCCAAAGCAGACATCACTGGCCCTATACTAACTGTGGTGCATCTAGACAACAAAGACACCTATGTCGGACTTCTATTTATTGAGTACAGCTCAGGCTTCACCACTATTATTCCCACAAAACTCAGCTCCAAACTCCATGGTCTGGGCCTCAGCCCCTTCTTCTGCGACTGGATCCTGAACTTCTTAATCTTTAGACCACAATCAGTAAGGATAGGCAAGAACACTTTCTCCATGATCATCTTCAACACCGTGCCCACAAGGCTGCGTTCTCAGCCCTCTACTATACTCCTTATACACCTATGACTGTGTGGCCAAATTCCCCTCCAATTCAATTTTCAAGTCTGTTGACGACACCACCATAGTGGATCAGATCTCAGACAATGATGGAACACAGTCCAGGAATGAGATAGAGAATCTGGTGAACTAGTGCGGCAACAATTATCTCTCCCTAATGTCAACAAAACGAAGGAGATTGTCACCAACTTCAGGAAGCATAAAGGAGAATATATCCCTGTCTACATCAACAGGGATGAAGTAGAAAGGGTCGAGAGCTTCAAGTTTTTAGGTGTCCAGATCACCAACAACTTGTCCTGGTCCCCCCATGCTAATGCTGTAGTTAAGAAAGCTAACTACTTTCTCAGAAGACTAAAGAAATTAGGCATATCAGCTACAACTCTCACTAACTTTTACAGATGCACCATAGGAAGCATTCTTTCTGGTTGTATCACTGCGTGGTATGGCTCCTGCTCTGCCCAAGACCACAAGGTTGTGAATCCATCATGCAAACCAGCCTCCCAACCATTGACTGTATCTACACTTGCTGCTGCCTCAGCAAAGTAGCCAGCATAATTAAGGATCCCATGCACCCCGGGCATTCCCTTTCCCAACTTCTTCCGTCAGGAAAAAGATACAAAAGCCTGAGGTCATGTACCAACTGACTCAAGAACAGTTTCTTCCCTTCTGTTGTCAAACTTTTGAATGCATTTACCTCACATAAAGATAATCTTTCTCTACATCCTAGCTATGGCTGTAACACTACATTTCGCACTCTTGCATTTCCCTCTCTGTGAATGGTATGCTTTGTCTGTATAGCATACAAGAAACAATAGTTGTCACTGTATGTTGATACATGTGACAATAGTAAATCAAATCAAAAATCACCATTGTGATTAAGGCTTCCTCATCATATTAACACACACTCCAATAAATACACAGGCAGTTTTGTCGTTGTAATTTCTGACTTCATCAGAAACATGCACACGGGTTGAGAAATCTTCAGTTTTGTTGTCAGAAGTTGCTCAGTTTGTTTAATACTATCAACACGTGAAACGTTGGAAACTATTTCTCTCTTTAGTAACCGACACCTTTAAAGAAATCCCAATTTCTTTGTGCTGGTCTCTATAACATGTCATCTACATTGTCCGGAATTTAGCGGTGAACACATTTTGTGCACGCTTATTCTAACAATACTGTATCAAAGTTTTGCTCCTTTATTAATACTTGCTAAAGATTGAAGGAACTGGATTTTGGAACTGAGACGTTGTCAGCAAAGTATTCAGTGATGGAGATTACTAAATCGGCTATTCTAGCTAATCACAGAGAGAAAATAAATTACTGCTGCCAAGGGAAAGCATTAAGCTGTCAGTAATTCTCCAGCCTGAATTTCTGTCTCTTTCTATGACAATATTATGAGGCAGTTGTATCTCCAGCTGCCTATTCTATAAGTGAAGCCAGACCCAAATCTCGCCATTATTTTTACTAATATTACACCAGGAGCAAGGTGACGGAAGCGGAAGTATGAAGACTGTGAGACCACTGCTCAGTTGTCCATTTGTCTATTTGAGATTCATTCTGTTTTCTCTAGTAAAAAACTGAAAGGACAGGTCCAGAACTACCAGTGAATATAAGTTTTCTTTACCTTGGACTGTTTCTTTGGATTGAGGATGATTTGCTTCAAGTTTGATGAAATAATTTTTTTTATTCCTTCGTGAGACAGGGCGTCACTGGCTGGCTAGCATTTATTGTCCATCCCTTGTTGCCCTTGGAGGGCAGTTGACAGTCAACCACATTGCCATGGCTCTGGTGTCACATGTAGGCTAGACCAGGTGAACCCAGCAGGTTTCCTTCCCTGAAGGACTTTTGAGTGAACCAGATAGGTTTTTCCAACAATTGTTTCATTGTCGTTATTAGATTCTTAATTTTAGATATTTTTAAATTTGAATTCATCTGCTATGGTGGGATTCGAATTAGCTGAGTTTCTGGATTAATAGTCTATGCGATAATACCACGAGGCTATTTCCTTCTGAATTCTGATACTTCCAATGTGTGATCTGCAGACTCCACAAATTGCAATTAGGTTTATTTATTAGTGTCACAAATAGACTTATATTAACACTGCAATTACTTGAAAGATTGAGTGGACTCGATGGATTGAGTTATTAGGAGAGGCCGAATAGACTGGGACCTTTTTTCTCTGGAACATAGAATTCTGAGAGGTGATCTTATAGTTGTCTATAAAATAATGAGGGGCATAGGCAAGGTAGAGAGTCAATATCTTTTCCCAAAGGTGGGTAGTCTAAAACTAGAAGGCATTGATTTAAGTTGAGAGGGAAGAGATACAAAAGTGTCCAGAGGGGCAATTTTTTTCACACAAAGGGTGGTGAGTATCTGGAACAAGCTACCAGAGGTAATAGTAGAGGTGGGTACAATTTTATCTTTTAAAAAGCATTTAGATAGTTACATGGGTATGAATGGGTATAGAGGGATATTGGCTAAATGCGGTCAACTGGGATTAGTTTAAGGACTAAAAAAAACTAAGGGCAGCATGGGCAAGTTGGTTCGAAGGTCCTGTTTCCATGTTGTAAACCTCTATGAAGTTGCTGTGAAAATCACCTGATTGCCACAATCTGGCTTGTTCAGATACACTGAGGGAGAATTTGTATGCCTTTCAGACTGTGGGAGGAAACTGGAACACCCCAAAGAAACCCATGCAGACATGGGGAGAACATACAAATTCCATATAGGCAGTGACCAAAGCAAGGAATTGAAACTGGGTCTCTGGAGTTGTGAGACAGTAGTGCTAACCATTGTGCCACCGTAGGGTGAAGCTTGAAAGGATGGATAGGTAGAGTGTTTGAAGGCTTGTGATCTTGGGGGACTGGCTAGAGTAAATGCATGGAGTTATGGGGATAGGGCCTGGGTGGGATTGTAGTAGATGCAGACTCGATAGGCTGAATGGCCTCATTTTGCACTGTTGGATTTTGTGCTTTTATGCTTCCTCTGATACCTCCACTTTACTTCTGCACCTTATTGACAAAGTCTCTTGATGTGTTCAGTGCCTTCCCAAGTAAACCTTCTTAAACTGCAGTTGATCACAAACCACAGTCTCCCATGAGTCGGAAGAAATGTTTGACCTTTTAGGGTTTTCAGCTGTAAAGCATTTCTGCTCTTCTCCTTGGAACCTCCTGCCACAACCAAGTTCCAAATAGAGCAATAGCTGTTGGGAATCTGGTCGTTGGCTGTGCCAAGATTCAAGGATGACGTTTACTCTGGGTTGGGAGTCTCTGCCCTGGGTCTTCATGTGGGCTGGACAGGATGATTCTCCATGAGCAGGAGGTTCAATGAGATAGTGGGATCCTAGTTACAGGATTTGCTTCTTTCTCTTCCCTCATCTGCTTCCTCTCTGCATCATCACTGAGAAATTTGGACTCAAAATAAGGTATAGTTTGTTGGACGAGTTGGAGCAACCCTATCATTAATATCAGTAAGAAGTCTCACAACATCACTTAAAGTCCAACCAGTTTATTTGATAGTAAACCCACATGCTTTCAGAAAGGTGTTCCTTTGTCAGGTATGTGGGGAGCTCTGATCAGAGAAGGGCATATAAAGGCACACACAGTTTACAGAATACTGATTAGAAAGTCAGTCTTTACAGCTAACCTGCTATTCATTATCAGCACCTTTAAGAGTTGAATAGCAGGTTAGCAATAAAGATTCTCGTTCTAATCAGTATTCTGTAAACTGTGTGTGCCGTTATATATCCTTCTCTGATCAGAACTTTCCAAGTACCTGACGAAGGAAGAGCCTTTCCAAAAGCTTGTGGGATTACTATCAAATAAACTGGTTGGACTTTAACCTGGTATTGCGAGACTTCTTACTGTACTTACCCCAGTCCAATGCTGGCATCTCCACATCATTAATGTTAGTGCCGTTGCACTTCAAGAAGAACTTCAGAGTGTCATTGGAATGTTATTCTTGTTGTATCCATGGAAGGCTGGCATTTGGGAGTTGAGAAGACAGAACCTGGCAAGTAGAAGCTTTTTGGCATCCTCACACATTGACCAGATGATTGTGGTTGATTTTGTGGGTATTAGTACTGAATGATTGTGAAGTTGGCTTCAAGAAGGACATTAAGGCTTGTGTGCTGGTCCTTCCTTTGAATTCAGAGGATAAAGTTTACTTATTAGTCACAAGTAGGCTTACATTAACACTGCAATGAAGTTACTGTGAAATTCCCCTAGTTGCCACACTTCGCCACCTGTTTGGGTACACTGAGAGAGAATTTAGCATGGTCAATGCAACTAACCAGCACGTCTTTCAGACTGTGGGAAGAAACCGAAGTACTCAAAGGAAACAAGGGGAGAATGTGCAGACTCCCCACAGACAGTGACCCGAGCCGGGAATCGAACCCAGGTCCCTTGCACTGTGAGGCAGCAGTGCTAACCACTATGCTGCCAATGTGGTGGAGACATAACTGATAGAATTTCTCTGGCGCTGTTATGTGTCAATAATATACAGTTCAGGTCTGAGTGCAGTGCAGGAATATGGTGATGACAACTGCTCTGGACACCGGGAATTTCGGAGGTCCTTATTGTTAAACACTCACTGGTGTAGTTTGTAGAAGGCTGAGCCAGTGCAGTTGATCTGATGTTGGAGCCCCTCATCAATGATGGTCTTTTGAGAGAGGTAGCTGTCAGGGCATGGGGAAAAACTCAACATATTCCAAAAGTGCTCCTTCTTGATATATACAGATAGAATATATGGCTTATTAGATCAACATTGACATATGAGTTTTGTTTTGGCAATATTGAAGGACAGAATGAGTCTGTCATTGAAGAGATCAAGAGCAACTTCAAAAATCTGATGCAGGGTGAATACAACATTGCAATCATCCACAAACTGTAGATCATCTATGTTCGTGGTGATCAATTTAATTTTGGCACGGAGGCACCTTAAATTAAAGACATTTCCATTTTGGTGATGTTTAACACACTCAGTTAATCTTTGACGAGATACGGTTGATCTATTATAATAGACATGGTCAGGAAGTTTGTAAATAGTGTGGAGGCTAATTTGTCAGCCATGTTCGATCTTCTTCGAGAGGAGGTTATGGAGATTTGAAAAATGCTCTATGTTTTCCAGGATCTCATTGTTGATGTTAATTGACAGGGCTAGTGGGGTGGAGGATGGAGGGGAGAAGGAAAGGGTGGTGTGGGATAGGGGGGGCTGTTTTGCGGTGAGAGCTGGTTAGAAAAGTTTTCCACGTGTTTAATGAAAAGCACATTTTCTCAAATGCGTCAGGATAGGAGCGGACAATGACTAGTGTAATGCTGCATGTTCACAACTTCATTAGAAACACAAAAAGTATTTATTAATAAAGAAAATTATACAGAAGCCAGCAGCCCTGAAGCAACCCTCCCAGCTACCCTAGTCTCTACGTGCCTCCTACATGTCTTCTGCCCAAGAAAGGACTCCGCTGATTACCCACTCTCATTCCAATTGGTCCTCAAGCCAGGTACCCCACTTCAGCTGTGTTGTCCTTAGAGGGGCAACCTTCACAAATCACCACAGCCAGGAGCTCAGTTTCAGAATGAACGTACGCACGTGATCTTCATACTATAGCTCAATGACTAATGAGAAGGACATAGCGGCCACTCTCATGAGCAGTGCTTCACATCCCATAGGCACAGAGTTAGTGCAGACATGATGAGTCAAATGGCCTCTTTTTCTAAGAGACCTGGCCATTATTTCAAAGAAGCCTTTTCTCTTTTACGCAGCTGCAGTGCGTTTGTTTAGTAACTTACTTCAAACTTGAATCAAATAAAATATATTAATCAGATTGCTCCTTTCCCAAAACTAGCAAAACTTCATTCACCATGTAGAATGGAGAGTAGAGATCAAAGACAATTGGGGGAGGTTTTTACCACAAACATGAAAATCCCAGAGCTCAGAATGCTGGTGGCTTGAATGATGGGAAGTTGGGAATACAAATGATAGGATGTTGGGTACACTGTTATTGTTAGCATCAGCGTCAAGATTAGCGATGATGATTAAGTGATTCCAAGCGACATGTTAGTTAAAATCCATGTTAACACAAGGTGTGAAGTGTGTTTTTAGATTAATATTTAAACAGAGGCTTAAATACAATTTTGAGGCACTTGTGTGATGCTGCCTGTGATGTTTTGCGACACAGAGAATGCCACATCAAGGCAATCTATTTTAACCCCAACCTCTGCTATAAGTGCACTGTTGCTGATTTTTACTTTCAAGCATTGAAGTGATGTTTGAAGTGCAATAAGAAAAGCTTTGATGCAGGAAAACACCATGAGGCTCTTCACAGGAGGGTAATCGGCAAAGAATTCACACTGAGAGAAAAAAAGACTTTAGGGCAGGCAGTCACAGATAGGTACCATGGCACAGTGGTTAACACTGCTGCCTCACAACGCCAAGGACCCGGGTTCAATTTCAGTCTTGGGTCACAATGTGCATGTTCTCCCCATGTCTGTGTGAGTTTCCTCTGGGAGCTCTGGTTTCCTTCAAAATCCAAAAATGTGCTGATTAGGTAAAGTAGAAGTATCAGAGGATGGACACAAGCCTCCAAACATCACATCTATCCAATCCTTCAAACACCACCTCTGGCACAATGACACAGTGTTTAGCACTGAAGTTTCATAGTGCCAGGGACCTGGATTCCAATTCTAGCTTGGCTCTGTGTGAAATCTGCATGTTCTCCCTGTGTCTATACGGATTTCTTCTGGGTGTTCTGGTTTTCCTCTCACAATCTGAAAGACATGTTGGCCATGCTAAATTCTCCCTCAGTTACCCAAACACCTGCTAGAGTGTGGTGACTAGGGGATTTTCACAGTAACTTTGTTGCAGTGTTAATGTAAGCCAACTTATGACAATAAACTTAAAAACTTTAAAAAATCCATCAATGTGCAGGTTAGGTGAATTAGCCATGCTAAATTGCCCCTTAGTGTCCCAAGATATGTTATGGGGATGGGGTGGACCTGAGTAAGATGCTGTTTTGGAGCGTCATTGCAGACTCGATGGGGTAAACGGCCTTGTTGTGCACTGTTGGGATTTTATACATTCTATAGATGAAGCAGATTGTCAAAGGAGAGGCGAAGAAGGCAGAGGGCAATGGTTGAGGGAATGAATTGTAGAGCTCAAGGCACAAATGGCTGATGGGATAGCTGCCAAAAGGATTGGGGGGGATGAACAGTTGGAGGAACCCAGCTGTGTTAAGAACTTCATATTAAAAAATAAGTAGACTGATGATGAAGCACTGTGTCTGAAATGCTGCTGTGTTCAGCCAAAGTAAATTCCATGTCTCCTGGACAGATTAATGGGCTTTTGCCTGCCCTTCAACCACTGCATATTGCAGAAAAAGCACAACGTCGGTACCTGAGAGAGGGGGAGCAGGGAATTACACAGGAATGGCTTATTTACACAAACTGAAGCAACAATAATGGAGTCCATTGCAGCATGTCAGAGTCTATTTTATCATGTGGCATGGTATAACTGATCTTGTCAGCGCGGTGTCACAATTGTTAGCACTGCTGCCTCATAGTGCCAGGGTTCAATTCCTTGGGTCACTGTCTGTACATTTTCCTCGTGTCTGCGTAGGTTTCCTCTGTGTACTCCCAGTTTCGTCCCAAATTCTGAAAGATGTGCTAATTAGATCTATTGACCCGAACAGGTGCCGGAGTGTGGTGACTAGACGAATTTCACAGTAACTTAATTGCAGTGTTAATGTAAGCCTGACTTGTGTCTAATAAATAAACTTTAGCTTTAACTTGTCACTAGTTTCAGATGACCTTGTTCTTAACTGCAGCACACTGCTTTACACAGACAAGGTGAAATAGCAAGTTCCTTATTTTTAATTTTCACACACAACTCCTTGATTTTGGGTTGTAGAAGGTGGGGTCAGGATTTGCTCATGAGTAGTCAAAAAGTAAAAAAAAGTCTTAACACCTTGATTTTCCACCATGCATATATTGACCGACATTATCAGGCACAAGACTTTCCACCTTCCCACCAGCCTCTCTAATCATCCTCTGCTAAAATCCTCACCAGTGGCCTTGTTACCTATAGACTTGAGTATTTCAATCCTCTCCATATCTGCCTCCCATTACCATTCTACACTGGGGAAGCGATGGCCTAATGGTATTATCGCTGGGCTATTGATCCAGAAACTCAGCTAATGTTCTGGGGAACCCAGGAATGAATCCTGCCATGTAGGATGGTGGAATTTGAATTCAATAAAAAAATATAAGAACGTAAGAAATAGGAGCAGGAGTAGACCATCTAGCCCCTCAAGCCTGCCCCGCCATTCAATAAGATCATGGCTGTTCTGAAGTGGATCAATTCCACTTACCCACCTGCCCCCCATAATCCTTGATTCCCTTATCGATCAGAAATCTATAAACCCCTGACTTAAATATATTCAATGAGGTAGCCTCCACCACTTCAATGGGCAGAGAATTCTAGAGATTCACCAGCCTTTGAGTGAAGAAGTTCCTCCTCAACTCTGTTCTAAACTGACCTGCCCTTATTTTGAGGCTGTGCCTTCTAGTTCTGGTTTCCTTCCTACGTGAAATGAATCTCTCTACCTCTATCCTATCTAGCCCCTTCATTGTCTTATATGTCTCTATAAGATCACCCCTCAGCCTTCTAAACTCCAGTAAGTACAGGCACAATCTACTCAATCTCTCCTTGTTAGCTAACACCCTCAACTCCGGTATCAGCCTAGTGAACCTTCTCTGTACTCCCTCCAAGGCCAATATATCCTTATGAAAATATCTGAGAAACCATTGTCAATTGTTGGAAAAACCCATCTGGTTCAATTATGCTCTTTAGGGAAGGAAATCTGCCATTTTTATCTGGTTTGTCCTACATGTGACTGCAAAGCCACAGCAATGTGGTTGACTCTCAATTGCCTCCAAGGGCAACTAGAGATGGGCAATAAATGCTGGCCATATCCAATGAATGAATAAAAAAACACAAACTTAAGCTCTTGCAAAATTCTGCTGCTCAGATCCTCACACACTAAGGGCTGAATTTTAGGTGCTGATGACAGGAGTGTTTCTTGCACAGGACAGTGAGGGGGCAGAGGGAGCACATAAAATGGGATGGATGCCATCCCTCTACATTCCCATCCACCCTCGAGCTCACCCCCACAATACCAGAGGGGGGACAAGCGAGCACTGAAATTGGCATCCAACACACCATATTCAAATCAACAATTAACGGCCAGGTTAAGCTTGCTATCAAACCTTTGTCCCAGATAGTATGATGCCCATGTCGTAATATACTTATGGGTGGGCAATAGGAAGGGAACATTGGCTATTAAATTGAAATGGGTAAAAGGTAGGAAGGAAGGATTGGCACTCTTTGGGGGCAGGCTACAGGGGTTGCTCCCTCTTTAGACTTTTATTTCTTTTCCTGCTCTAACCTTACCATTCATTCCCCTCTCATTGCCCCTCTCCCTATCCTTCCTTAACTATCCCAGGCAAGAGCTCGGCCTTACATACTTTGGTGACTTTAGGCCTTGGGCTCCACTTCTCCCCTGAAAGAGGTCCTTCCCTGCCCTGCTCCAAGTCCCATTTCCCCATTGAGCTTGCGCTCTCTGACCTGCATTGGTTCACCTTATGAGGCAAAGCTTTGATTTTGAAGGCCTCTTCATTGCTTTCACACCCTGATATGGCATCACCCTTCACTTCCTCAGTAATATTGTCCAGTCCAGTAGCCACTGAGATATCAGCACTCCTCCAATCCTGCTCTTGGTGGGCATCACTCAACTTTAATCAATCCATTATCGTTAACTATAACTTCAGCTGTCTAAGCCTTTGCTCTGGGAACTCTCCCTAAACCATTCTGCTGCTTTTTCCTCATTAGATTGCCTCTTAGCATCTACTTTTTTGATCAAGGTGGTCAACGGTTTGAATATTTATTTAAATGGCTCAATGTTAAAGGCTTTTTTAAAATTCATTTGTTTGACCTGGGCATTGGTGGTGAACTGAATGTCTTGCTAGACCATTTTAGAGGACAATCGAGAGTCAACCATATCGCTGTGGCTCTGGAGTCACACGCAGGCCAGAGCAGGTAGGAGTGGCAGATTTCCTTCCCTAACGGACCAGATGGGATTTTCTGATGATTGACAATGGTTTCATGGGCCATCGGTAGATTTTGTTAATTCCAGATTTTTTAAATTGAATTCAAATTCCACCTTTTGCCATAGCGGGATTCAAACCGGGTCCCCAGAACATTAACTGGGTTTCTGGATTAATAATCTAGCAATAACACCACTAGGCCATCACCTCCCAATGATCTGTCTGATCATGTCCCTGTGAAGAAACTGCGGAAGATTAGGAGTGATTTTTTTTGTCAATCTCACTTTAAAAGGAGAAAGGAAGTGTACAGAGGCTATGTTTTTACTCAACTGACTGTCAACTTTAAGACACTTAAAATGTTTAATGGGAGATCTGTTACTGCCATATTTCAGAATATCTGATGAAGAGTGCAAAGGCATGTCAGGAATGTTGGCTTAAACAGAAACAGCACAGAGGGGCTCAGTTGGAGTTTAAATCAGTGATAACCAGATGGGGCCGGCGTATCTCGTCTTTGTCTTGTTTATTTATTCTCTGTCACTGGTACAAGGTTTATCAAAGGCACGGGCCTGTAAAACCCATCGATAGACACTCTGTAAAACACTACGATAAGAGAAACAAAAGGGCTGGGATTCACTCGCCTGCTGTTGATGTTTGACCCATTTTATCAGAAAAATAATAAGATGGATTTAAGGAGGACTATTTGAGAGACTCTCTGTGTACTGCAGCTCTTTCATTGGGACACAGCAATGAAATATTCAGCTGAACTTTACAAGATCACTTAATATGTTTTCAGGAATTCTTTGTTTTGACAATTGATGGAAGTGTGACCAAATTTACCATGATATTCACACAGAAATTAGGAGCAGAAGGAGGCAAATTTAGCCCTTTGAGCCTGTTCTGCTGTTCAATCAGATCATGGCTGATCTCTCCCTGATCTCAAACCCACCTTCCCACCTGTTTCCCATCTTATCTTTTTAATTAGAAATGTATCTATCTCCTTCTTGAAACCACTTAACGATTCAGACTCCACTGCACTATGGGACAGCGAGTTCCACAAATTCACCACCCTCTGAGAGAAATAGATAGAGTCATAGGGCCATAAAGTCTTCGAGGTTTGCAGCATGGAAACAGGATCTTTGACCCAACATGTCCATGCTACCCAGATTTTACTATTAAGTGTGTTCCAATTGCTCGCATTTGGCTCATATTCCTCTATACCAACCTTACTCATATAACCGTCTAAATGTTTTTTAAAAGACAAAATTGTACCCACCACTACTACTATTTCTGGCAGTTCGTTTCAGACACTCCCTCTGTGAAATTGCCCCTCTGGACTCTTTTGTACCTCCCCTCTCTTTTCTTAAACCTATGCCCTCTAGTTTTAGGCCCCCCTACCTTTGGGAAATGGTATTGACTATCTAGCTGATCTATGCCCCTCATTATTTTATAGACTGCTAAAAGATCACCCCTCAGCCTTCTACACTTCAGGGAAAGAATTCCCAGTATGTTCAGTCTCTCTATACAACTCAAACCATCAAATCCCAGCAGCATTCTAGTAAATTTTTTCTGCACTCTTTCTCGTTTAATAAAACTCTTTCTATAATAGGGTGACCAAAACTATACACAGTATTCCAAGTGTGGCCTTACTGATGTCTTGTACAACTTCAGCAAGACATCTCAACTCCTGTTCTGACCAACGAAATATACCTTTATCATCACCCTATCCACTTGTGACTCCACTTTCATGGAGCTATGAAGCTATGAATCTAAGGAGCTTTAGATCTCTTTTATTCTACAACTCCCCCTAACATCCTACCATTAACTGTTCCTTCTCATTTCAATTTTAAATCTATTGCCTCTCTACCTGTGATCTCTTGTTCTAGTTTACCCCATAAGAGGAAACAATTTGGTCTACATTTACTTTATCAATCCCTTTTAAAATTTTATATACCTTGATCAGATCCCTCTCATCCTTTTAAAATCCAGAGAGTATAAACCCAACCTATTTAATCTCTCCTCATACATTAACCTTTTCATCTGCAGAATCAACATTAAGGACACATATTTGGGTGCTTGCTGGGCTTAGATATCTCAGCTGGTATGAATGTACATTGGAAAACTGTGGGCAAGAGCTTGGAAAACCTATGTGCATGGAATGATTTTCACGGTATCACAGAGGTGCAGAAACAGAGGGTAGAATAGGGTTAATCTTCTCTGAGAGAAGATAACTGGTTACACAAGGCAGCTGAAAGAAAAACAGCAAATTGAGATGGAGATGCTCAGAGTTGGTAATCAGTTGTATGTTTACTGCATGACAGATTTAGGGTGCAATTGTATTACTTTGTAGATGATTATATTTAGCATTCTGTATATGGGGCTATAATTTGTTAGTGCCAGTTGAAAGGAAATAAATCAGGAGGTGCGTCATTACCTACAGTACCACATGATTGTACTTGCTCTACTTGCAAGCATGCTATTCCTGCTAATGGGAATATGTAGTATCGTGCCAAAGAAAAGTATGTCACAATCATAATTTTAAACCAGGATTGCATTCAGCATAGAATCTTCCGGACCTGCCTTTTCATTTGAATGTGGGTCTTCTTAGGTGGCACACTGGCACAATGTGCCTCACAGCACCAGGAACCTGATTCGATTCCTGGCTTGGGTCACTGTTTGTGCAGAGTCTGCATGTTCTCCCTGTGTCTGTCTGGGTTTCTTCCAGGTGCTCCGGTTTTCTTCCACAGTCTGAAAGACACGCTGATTAGGTGCATTGGTCATGCTAAATTCTCCCTCAGCGTACCCATACAGACACTGGAGTATGGCTACTAGGGGATTTTTATAGTAACTTCATTGTAGTGTTCATGTAAGCCTGCTTTGTGACACTAATAAATAAGAACTTAAGACAGTTACCACGAGTTATATGACTATTGCAATTTTTGCATGGACTCAAAAGTATTTCAAGTCTGCGCAAACTTCCTAATTCAATAACCATGGTGGAATGGACATATCAAAACAAGTTTGTGCAATTCATGCCTCCTACTGTTTGTAGACTTAATCAAAACTCAGAATCCATTGGACTCCTAACCTCACTGTCTCCAAGATTAGAACTTAACAAAGGTTGCTCAAGGGAAACCAGTTGAATCATTAGCAGGCATGAATGGCGCCTGACCACCTCCCCCCCCTTCCACTGTATAGCAATGATTGTGAACTTCAAATCATCCTGATTGGACAATAGAAGAATTGATCTGTGATCACCTGATCGAAACTACCTTCATATAACCAACTTTACTCCCCCACTCACCAAGGGGGAAACCAGTCAGGCTGCAAACAAACCAATAAGTAAAAGCCACAGCAACAGCAAAGACAGCAAGATCTATGCCGTAAAACTAGAGGCAGCAATGTTCCTTTTCAAGTCTACCGGCATACAAAAAACCTCCTCGCAATAAGACAATGAACAATAAAATTGGTGATCTGCTAAAATCATCATTGTGATTTTGGTGATCTGATCTGCGAAGGCCGAAGGGCCTGTTCTGTACTGTAATGTTCTATGTTCTATGTTCTAAAATTCATCTTTCCGAGGGAATCCTGCATTAATGCTATGTGCAACTCTGGTGATTGAAACCACCCGTGCTACACATCCAGAGTGAACAAGCTTTCTTTACCAAGCCTCCAACACATGCTTTTTCCTGGACGAGCAAAACAAATGAATTATAAACTCGTCTTTTGTTTATGACTTGTCAGAGTGCGAGTTTTTAACTTTATTTTTTCTTGTGTGTATATGTGTGTGTGTGTTTGCATATGTGTGTGTATATGTTTGTGTATATGTGTGTGTGCATGTGTGTGTGTATATATGTGTGAATACATGATAGTGTGTGTGTGGGTACATGTGTGTATGTATGTGTGTGTATGAGCATTGCATGTGTGTGTGTGTGCAGGTGAGTGCGAGTGTATGTGTACATATGTATGTGTGTAAGTGTGTATGTGTCTGTAGAATCCTAAAGCTTTTTACAGGTACATAAATAATAAAAGATTGGTTAGGGCAAGATTAGGGCCAGTCAGAGATAGCAGTGGGAAGTTGTGCGTGGAGCCTGAGGAGACAGGAGAGACACTGAATGAATATTTTTCATCAGTATTCACGCAGGAGAAAGACAATGTTGTCAGGGAGAATACTGCGATACTAGGTTGTAGACTGGGCAAGATTGAGGTTCATAAGGAGGAGGTGTTAGCGAATCTTGAGGGTATGAAAATTGATAAGTCCCCTGGGCCAGATGGGATTTACCCTAGGATTCTCTGGGAGGCTAGAGAGGAGATTGCAGAGCCTTTGGCTTTGATCTTCATGTCGTCGTTAGCTACAGGTATAGTGCCGGAAGACTGGAGGATGGCAAATGTTGTCCCTTTGTTCAAAAAGGGAGTAGGGACCATCCTGGAAATTATAGACCGGTGAGCCTGACTTCTGTTGTGGGCAAAGTCTTGGAAAGAATTATAAGGGATAGGATTTATAAGCATCTAGAGAGAAATAAATTGATTAGGGATAGTCAGCACGGTTTTGTGAAGGGTAGGTCGTGCCTCACAAACCTTATTGAGTTTTTTGAGGAGGTGACCAAAGAGGTAGATAAGGGTAAGGCAGTTGATGTAGTGTATATGGATTTTAGCAAAGCGTTTGATAAGGTTCCCCATGGTAGGCTACTGCAGAAAGTGCAGATGCATGGGATTGAAGGTGATTTAGCAGTTTGGATTAGGAATTGGCTAGCTGATAGAAGACAGAGGGTGGTGGTTGATGGGAAATATTCAACCTGGAGTGCAGTTACAAGTGGTGTACCTCAAGGATCTGTTTTAGGGCCACTGCTGTTTGTCATTTTTATAAATGACCTAGATGAGGGTGTAGAGGGTTGGATTAGTAAATTTGCTGACGATACCAAAGTGGGGGGAGTTGTAGACAGCGAGGATGGATGTTACAGTTTGCAGAGGGACATAGATAGGTTGCAGAGCTGGGCCGTGAGGTGGCAAATGGAATTCAATACGGATAAGTGTGAGGTGATTCACTTTGGTAGGAATAACAGGCATATGAAATATAGGGCTAATGGAAGGACCCTTAATAGTGTTGTCGAGCAGAGGGATCTTGGGGTACAAGTACATAGCTCTTTGAAAGTTGGCACCCAGGTTGATAAAGTTGTTAAGAAGGCGTACGGTGTGTTAGCTTTTATTGGTAGAGGGATTGAATTTAGGAGCTGTGAAGTTATGTTACAACTGTACAAAACTCTGGTGCGGCCGCACTTGGAGTATTGCGTACAGTTCTGGTCGCCGCATTATAAGAAAGATGTGGAAGCATTGGAAAGGGTGCAGAGGAGGTTTACCAGGATGTTGCCTGGTATGGTGGGAAGGCCTTATGAGGAAAGGCTGAGGGACCTGAGGTTATTTTCATTAGAGAGAAGAAGGTTACGCGGTGACCTAATTGAGGCGTATAAGATGATCAAGGGATTGGATAGGGTGGATAGTGAGAGCCTTTTTCCTCGGATGGTGATGACCAACACGAGGGGACATAACTTTAAATTAAGAGGTGGTAGTTATAGGACGGATGTCAGAGGCAGGTTCTTTACACAGAGGGTGGTGAGGGCGTGGAATGCCCTGCCTGCAGCAGTTGTGGACTCGCCTACTTTGGGGGCATTCAAATGTTCGGTGGATAGGCATATGGATGATATTGGAATAGTTTAGGTTAGAGGGTCCACTGGCCGGCGCAACATCGAGGGCCGAAGGGCTTGTACTGTGCTGTAATGTTCTATGTTCTATGTTCTATGTATGTGTATGAGTGTGTGTGTGTATATGTGTGTGTGTATATATGTGTGTATGCATGTGTTTGTATGTGTGTGTGTGTCTGTGCGTGCATGTGTGCATGTATGTGTGTGTGTATGTGCATTGCGTGTGTATGTGCATTGCGTGTGTATGTGCAAGTGAGTGTGTGTGTGTGCGCGCGCGTGTGTGTGCGTGCGCGCGCGTGTGTGTGCGTGCGCGCGCGTGTGTGTGTGTGTGCGTGTGTGTGTGTGCATGTGTGTGTGTGCGTGTGTGTGTGCGTGTGTGTGTGCGCGAGTCTGTGAGTCTGTGTGAGTGTGTGTGTGAATGTGTGTGGATGTATAAGGTGAGAGATGTAGCATTAAACTTTGGGCTTTAATATTTAAATGAAAAACCATTTTTATTTAAACACACAAAAAGCTTGCTGCTGGATATTCACATTGAGAACACATTCAGGAATTAATAAATACACACGGCTTCCTTTTCAAAAAAGAACTGATTACAGACAGTAAGGGAAGGAAATTGGGGTTTCAATTCTCCCTCATCTTTGTCCATAACAATAGATAATATGAAAAGGCTGCTGTTTAAACTATTTGAACCTTTGTTGATTCCTCATTTGAATAATCCTACGTTATTCTATATCTTTATCTTTATGTTTTTTGCTAATTTCCCTTCATTCTCTTTTAATACTAATTGCTTTTTCCCCCCAGTCTATTGCCAGTAAATTCTTCCATCCTTACTGCTCTTATCTGCCCCAGTACATTTCCAATTTCTCAGACTAGTTGTGCTTCCTTCCTTGTTGTGCTTGTAAAATGGATCTTGTATACATTAGAAAAGCTCCAGCTTTAGACTGTTCACTCTGCCAGTTTGTTTGAGGGTGAATTGCAATCACCAACGATGAGGATTTTGTTTTTTTAACCATTTCATGGATTCATAGAGTCACAGGCTGGAATCTTACCACCTCGCTCACCATGGAAATCAGAGTGGGCGAGGGGCGGATAATGAAAAGGTCTAGTGATATCGGATGGGATTTTACAGTCTCAGGGCAAATTAAACCATAAAATCTCGCCCATAGAGCAATACAACATGGAAACAGGCCCTTCGGCCCAACTGGTCCATGCCAATGGTGTTGTCCCATCTGGTTATAATTGCCCGTGTTTGGCCCATGTTCCTCCAATCTCCTCTTTCTTCCTCCACTTCCTTTTCACTATTTGGTAGTGTTTAAGATGTGCCTAATAATGAAACAGATCACTTCCTGTCCTTTATCTACAGCCATATGGTGAGGCGGTGGCCTAGTGGTATTATCGCTAGTCTATTAATCCAGAAACTCAGCTAATATTCTGGGGACCAGGGTTTGAATCCTGCCACATCCTTACCTGGTCTGGCCTTCATGTGACTCCAGAGCAATAGCAATGTGATTGACTCTCAACTGCCCTCTGAAATGGACAGACAAGCCACGCAGTTCAAGGGCAACTAGGGATGGGCAATAAATGCTAGCCAGCCAGTAATGCCAATGTCCCAGAAATGAATTTTAAAAAATATGAAACCTGTTTTCTTCTCTTTGCTAGGTTTGCCCTTCCTTACATGTCCTTTCCTTCCTTTTTTGATTGGCAAAGCTACCCTGCCTTCTCACTTGTCAATACATTATATTTGTCACATTTTATTATCTTTCAAAGCCAAACCTGTCCTGACAGGTTTGGCATTGACCTTATAACATTAATGCCTCACTTTCAGTTGTCTCCAGTACCCTCCATTTGGTTATCGATGTAAAACAATCTTAAAAATAAGAAAAGTTTATGAACAGTTATAATTGCCATGTCAACAATTTCAGATTGCCTGCAGCTTCATGCATTTGTCTACTTATTCAGCCATTCCCTACTTCAGTCCCTGTAAGCAATACCTTGACCAATTAACGTTGAACTGCCTAGTTTGAATTTGAACAAAAGCTTGGCAGTTAACTGTTCCCTGATGCATTCGTCTTGGCAACATCTCCACCAATCGGATTCCAATTGCTGACCAATCTGCACTCTCTTCTCCTGCTATATCAATTATTGTTCTCTTTACAAGTGGTATTCTTACGCATTTTTCCTGATGAGTGCAAGCTGAAAAACTTCAACAGCAGGTCCCTTTCTTTTCAGCAACAAACATTATTTTCACAGAGCAGGGTAAATTCACTGATTCTGTCCTGCCTATCTAAGTCTTCCACAGCCTTCATGCACACCTCCAGTCTGAGAGTGAATATACTGTAATGAACACTAAATGTGATAAATAATATGTCTGCAGAGGGCAGAAAGCAAAGAGTACCACAAGTTCAAGCTGACTGTGACAGATTACAAATGGCATTTATGAAACCAATGTTACATGTTTATCACCTACAGACACTTTGTACTGAATTATGTCTGAGTGATCATTCTTGTTTGAGATAAAACCTCAGCAACATGCTTGAATAGTCATAGCAGAGTGCAATGAAAGCAACTCCCTTCACAGATATAGTTCCCTCCCGACAACTATTCTCCTCCATGCTGCATTTAATGTGAACTTACCTAAAAATAGACAATATCTGAAATAAATTTGGACTTTGAGTAATAGTGTAAAACATGCAATGCCCAGACTTAGCTCCATGATATACATATGTCTGTGCTATATACCGCTTCATGTTATATGCCTCTGCATGATATACACCTCTCCCTGATATGCATCACTCCTTGTTATACACCTCATCGGCAGAGGGGTGTATAACATTTAACCATATTGCTTTGGGGCGGATAGTGGGGGGTGGGGGGCATGATGACACAGTGATTAGCACTGCTGCCTCACAGCACCAGGAATTCTGGCTCATTTCCCGGCATCAATCACTGTCTGCGTGGAATCTGCATGTTCTCCCTGTATCTGCATGGGTTTCCTCTGGATGCTCCAGTTTTCTCCCATGGTCCGAAGGTGAGAAAGTTAGGTGGATTAGCCATGCTAAATTGAACCTTAGTGTTAGAGGGAACTAGCTAGGGTAAATGCATGAGGTTGTGGAGATAAGGCCTGGATGGGACTGTGGTTGGTGCAGATTCGATAGGCTGAATGACTTCCTTCTGCACTGTAGGGATTCTATTGCCAATTTACACTGCCACCCAGAATCAAAATGACCTCCTTTGTCTCCAGCATTGTTGCATGATTTTAGGTGAATTTGTGGGTGCAGATGATTTATTATTTGCAATTACTTAGAATCATAAAATTCCTACAGTGCAGAAGGAGGTCATTCGGCCCATTGAATCTGCACAAACCACAATCCGACCCAGGCACTGTCCCCATACACCTTGCATTTGCCCTGCTAGTCCCCCAGATACTAAGGGGTAATTTGGCATGGCCAATCCATCTCATCCGCACATCTTCAGACTGTGGGAGGAAACCGGAGTACCTGGACGAAACCCATGCAGACATGGGGAAAATGTGCAAACGCCACACAGACAGTGACCCGTGTCCCTGGTGCTAGGAGGCAGCAGTGCCACTGTGCCGCCTGTAAAGTCACTTCATGGCACTTCTCTCATTATAGATTCCTATGCTCACATTTGTTGAAAATTTCTGGTGTAAACTTGTCCCATTCCTCCATCACTATCCTTGGGCATCTCCTGACCACTGGCATAGTTGATGGCATGGTTCTGTGGTATATAGTCAGGAGGGAATGGCTTTGGGATTCCTTAACATGGCCTTTGAGCCCTTTATGATAACAGGTTGAACATGGGCAAGGAAACACTCTGCCAATTATTGCCAATTGTCTCACTCAGCTGATGACTCAGTATTCCCCATGTTGACTACCAATTGGAAGAAACAAGGAGGATAGCGGCCTGGGTTGGAAACTTGAAAACCCTGGATGTGGTTATCCAGCCACACTCACCCCGAAACTGGAAAATCCTGTCCAAGGTCATCGGACTTTTCCGGGGTTTGCACACTATGATTCCCATGGGGTTTGGGGTGGGGGGGAGGGTAGCAGAATGGGAAATTCACCCCTATCACTGATTATCTTGACAGCATCACCATGGTAGCAAAGTCCTGAGGGTATAACTGCCACACACGGCCTTTGGAAGGTAGTGAAAAAACCAACATGAGGAAAAAAACCAAATGATCTCACCTTTGCCAACCTATCTGTCACTGACCCATCCTCCATGACAATTTTGGTAGGTGTGAGGGTTGCACAGTTCTTGTGGAGACAAAATCCAGCCATCATATTTCAGATGCCTGCCATTGTGTTGGGAGGCACTTACTTCTTGGGATTGATTCAGAACTGATCGAATAGCACATAGTGACAGCCATATGATATTGTGGGTCATTAGCAGCAGCGGAATAGTATTCTACCACAATTGCAATCCCACATTCCACCATTAACATCGAGCCAAGGGATCAATCCTGTTGATCGAGGAGTGCTGAAGAGCAACTTTTATCTCCTTGCTGGGTTAAGGACCGGTTTGGGGTTGCTCTGTCTGATGCCCCAATAAAACTTGTCAGAGATCCAATTTTAGACTGGTCAAGCCATATTTCAACTCAACACCAAATAGGTGTTAGACTCCTTGAATTTATTAATGAGGGGCCAGCTTAAATTGGATCGTCCTGAGTGGAACAGGCTTTGAGTTTTGGGATGTTACTGCTTTAAAAAGTGAATTTGTTTTCCCATTTTTGTGAAATTTGAGCATTTTTACCTTCTGCTACAAGGTGGGGTGAACTGAGATCGAATGCAAGTTATCTAAGGAGGCAGGTGCCAGCATCTCCTTCTGAATATTCAAACAAAACCCAAGAATCAATTTCTTACCAAATTGGGGCATCTAACTTTAGACGCTGGGAGCTCTCACTGCATTAAAAATGGACTTTCTAGACCCTTGTTTTCAATATCATAGGAGGCTACCACCTTCTGACTCTGTACCATTTCCTGGGTTCCTCCAAGACAACTTTTTACGGGAGTGCAAAAAAAAAGCGTTTAGAAGGCCCTTTGACTTTGCCCCTTCATGTGAGATTAGATGACACTATCCAATAAGAATAGCACATTATTTATTCACCGCAGCAATAGCTGAAGATGTGGCAGAGCAGACACATTTTCACTTGTTAAAAATACCAACACTCTATCCCACAGAACCTGTTCTCTCAGCTCTGATCTCTAAGAATCTGTGGCCACAGTCCGTGTATTTTGGCCTTTTATTTCCCCACTTGTATCACAATAGGACACAATTTGGTTGGCCAACCACATTTAACGAGCAAGCCAATCATGTGAGTCATTGCCAATGCAACAGGAATGATTCATTTTTCCAAATAACAAGAGGAGTGAGTGATAATCTTGGATAATTGTTTTTTGCGACCAGTTTGACTTCCAGTGTTTTCTCCCACACTGGCAAGTATTTGTATTATTGTACCTTATAAATAAATCAAGCTTCCATCTCAAAGATCTCCATCTCAAACAACGCACTCCGGTACCATTGCTTGGTCAGGGGTAGAGCCACTAACTTTATGTCAATATTACCAATTCCCCAAAGTGGTTTGGAAAATTAAAAATAGCTATTGAAGTGATGGATTATATGCTGTTGTCAGAAATTCACTACGACATGTCGAGAAAGCAAAACGCCAGTACTTTCCACTCAGGGAATCTTCTTACAGAAAAAAGATATAAATTTCTTCTGCAAAGTTTTGTACACATTGGGTAGTGGGTGCCTGGAACTCACTGCCGGGTGAGGTAGTGGAAGCAGATACGATAGTGACTTTTAAGGGGCGTCATGATGAATATATGAATAGGATGGAAATAGGGGGATATGGCCATCGAAGGATAGGGGATTTTAGCTCAGTCAGGCAGCATGGTCTGTGCAGTCTTGGGGGTGCCAAAGGGCCTTTTCCTGTGCTGCAATTTTCTATGTTCTTTGTTTTTTTAAAGGGTCCTACCTTACTTAATTTATATTTTCTCAGTCAGATGCTAGTTATACAGTTGGCAACCCACACCCCCCCCACCATCCCCCCAAACTCCCACCCGCACGGCCCGTAGCCCCGCTTCCCTCCAGTATTTTCTGTTTTGATTTCAGATTTCCATCGTCTGCAATTCTGAAATAAATAATAAATGATCCAAATCTGACACTGTCTTGGAAAGTAGAGCTCCTCGGTCTGTTTGCAGTCCAGTACATCGCACTTTGTACTGCCAGAGAAAATCTACTCTCCCTGAGTCATGGAGATAAGTGTCCATCATGGTTCAGAGGTCATGCTCTTGCCTGAATGAGAAGGTGGTGGGTTCAAATCACAACCCAGGCACCTGAGCACAGAATCTGGGTTGAAAGTTCAGTGCAGTACTGAGGGAGTGCTGTACTTTTGGAGGTGTCATCATTGAGAAGGGAGGTTCCAACAAGACATGTCTGAAACCCTCTGTGCTGAATGTAAAAGATCTCAATGCACTAACCTGAAAAAGACAAAGTGTTCACCAAGGTATGCAGATCAATATTCATCACTCCATCAGCACCACAGGAACACTAGATCAGTACCATGTCTCTCTTTGTGAGACATAGTTCTGCGCAATTTGGCTGCTGCGTTGCTACACTATAGCAGAGACTAAATGCCCTTCTTGTTGGATGGGATCATCTAATTTTATGTGAAGGTGAAAAATCAGATAACTTTCTACCTAGTTTTGCACTTCTAAAATTATGTAAGAAGTTCTTAGAAGAATCCAGGAAATGGTACAGAGTCAGAAAGTCTTCAATGACATTGAATACAAGGGTCTAGGATGTCCTTTGGACCATTTTTAATGCAGTGAATGGGAGCAGGGAACACACCCAGTGTCTAAGGTTAGATACTCCAATTTGGTAAGGACTTGGACTCTCTGTGGATATTCAGAGGGTGATGCTGGCACATGTTCTGTCTCCGTATTCAACTCATATTCAATCTCAGTTCACCCACCTTGCAGCAGAAAGTCTTAGGTTAAAGTTCCCTAACATTATTAAATGCTTTGTGAGGTCCCGAAGTTCTGAAAGATGCTATCTAAATGCAACTTCTTTCTTACCAGCAGAACAACTCAAAGCAGAGTGCTGTCCCATTCTTTATGCTCATCCCATTCCTCTCTCATTTCAACTTGTAGCTTTCAGTATCAAATACAAAAACAAATCAGAAAACAGAGTGATGGTGTTGGTTGAACTGATTGGATATTGATTTACAATGTGGTCTTTTGTCCCCACTACAAACCTATTCCCTTTTCAATAACTCCATCCCTATCCTGACAATTATCGGAGGTCAAACCAGATTGTTATAATCTTGGTGTTACATTTAACCCTGGGAATAACTCCTGATCACATATTTGCACCATCGCTAAGACTACCGCATGTTTCCATCCCTGTAACATCACTTGACCATGCCAGATTCATCCATGCCTTCTTTTAATCTCTGGATTTGATGTATAGCAATGGATGCTTGGCTATCTGTCCACCTTCTACCCTCCATAATGTTAAATACATCCAAAATTCTTTCTCATTCATTACTCATACTAAGGCTTATTCATTCAGCAATCATAGGCTCACTGATCTACATTAGCTTCTGGTTAAACAATGCCTTGACTACTCCCCCCATAATCTGATTAACTATACCCAACCTGGCCACCCGACCAACCCCACACAGCCATCACCCTATCACCTCATCCACCTCATTCACCCTACCAAGCTAATCACTCACTACCTTGCCCGCGCACACTCGCTGCCACCCAACTCCCTTACTCATCCTATCCCCTTACCCAAGATGAAGCCAAGTGTCAACAGTGAAAGGAAGCCATAGCAACTTAGGCATTCCACACATCCTCTCCTCCTTGTGACAGAGACTGTAGCTCTCACACTGGAATCATCCAAGAATTCATTTTTGGTCCGGAAGCAAGTTATCCACAACTCCAAGGGACTATTCAAAAAGAAGAACTGTTTTCAAAGCAGCTTTGGGATATTTGAATTCTTTACTTACTGGAATATGGCACCATAAAATGTGTATTATTTCTGTATTGATTCTCTGCGCTGCTTGATACAAGGTTTTCTCAATAGGGCTGGGTGTAAAGGCCCCTCTTCAGAAAACTAGCCTTAAATTTCATAAGAACATAAGAACTAGGAGCAGGAGTAGGCCATCTGGTCCCTTCAGCCTGCTATGCCATTCAATAAGATCATGACTGATCTTTTCATGGACTCAGTTCCATTTACCTTCCCCTTCACTATAAACCTTAGTTCCTTTACTGTTCAAAATTTTATCTTTCTTTGCCTTAAAAACATTGAATGAGTCTCAACTGCTTCACTGGGCAGGCAATTTCAAGGATTCATAATCCTTTAGGTAAAGAAGTTAATCCTCAACTCAGTCCTAAATCTGCTCCCCCTTATTTTGAGGATATGCCCCCTAGTTCTAGTTTCATCAGCCAGTGGAAACAACTTCCCTGCTTCTATAATCTATTCCCTTCTTAACTACATATATTTCTATAAGATCGCCCCTCATTCTTCTTAATTCTAATGAGTACAGTCTCAGACTGCTTAGTCTTTCCTCACAAGCCAATCCTCTCCAGAATCATCCTAGTGAATCTCCTCTGCGTCCCCTCCAGTGCCAGTATATCCTTTCTCAAGTAAGGGGGCCAAAACTGTACACTGTACTTTGGGTGTGGCCTCACTAGCACCTTATACAACAATTTTCTAGTAGAAAGTAAGTTGCTTTTTTGTCTAATAGAGTCAGGAATACGGTTTACAATCTTGATTAAAAGGTCTGAGTCCCTACCATTGACAAAATCTCATCCTACGTTTAATCTTTTTTAATTCCAATAAAAGCAAGCATTAGAATTCAGAGCCCCACTTCAGAATCTATAACTACTTGGATATTCCAATTAAACTGTGAACTAAAAGGCATCTCACTGTGATAATGGAAGGTTGTGAAATCAATCGTACAATACTAATCTAGTAATAGTAGCCCTCAGGATTATCATTATAATCCTGTTTATAATGATAATCATTATACTAATGATTATTAGTATAATGACTAATAATCATTAGTCATGATATGACTAAAATAACAATCAATGTTTTTCAATGTTCCTGAGATTTTTCAAATATTTAAAGGGCAGGAGATGTAAATATCTTGAAAGCTTGACGGTTGTTTTTGACAATTTTTTTTGTCAAGTTTTGACAGTTCCAATGAGCTTGTGCACATTCTACTTTTAACAATCATTTGAGAGAAAAAAAGTCCTCATCACTGTTTTAAATGGGAGATTGCTTATTTTTAAATAGTGTCCCCGTGTTCTAGAGGAAAACCACAGAGGAAAACATCAAAGGAACAAAGAAAAGAGCAAAGCAAATTACAGCATAGGAACAGGACCTTCGCCCTCCCCCACCTCCGCCCCCCCCAAGCCTGCACCGACCATGCTGTCCGACTGAACTAAAATTGCCTACCCTTCTGAGGACCATATCCCTCTATTCCCATCCTATCATCTATTTGATTCATTAGCTGAGGGAAAGGTGATAGATGGCAATCACAAGAGACTTTCTAATCAATATATTACACAATACTGTAAGACCTTATAGGCCTGGAATCAATGTTGAGGACTCTTGGGTCTGCTCCTTCCTGACTGTATACAACAGTGTCGCCACTTCTGTTACATCTGTCTTGCTGGTGGAACAGAGCAAGCCCAGAATGGTAAAGGAGGAATCTGAGATCTTGACTGAAATGATTTGATGAGTATGACTGTTGCTCGACAAGTTTTGGCACAAGTTCCCAGATGCAATTGAGGAGAGGCAACTGAGCTGGGTGTGCTCTGCTGTTGCTACTGAGAAGATGGTTGTGAATCCTGGTCTGGAGCTGTGTAGTGGAAGTACTCTCAGTACTTGATTTGATTTGATTTATTACTGTCACTCATATTAATATACAGGGAAAAGTACCATTTCCTGCACATTATATAGACAAAGCATACTATTCACTGAGAAAAAAACAAGAGAGTACAGTCATAGTTAGGGTGTAGAGAAGGTACTGTTATGTAGGATGTTTCCATGATTTTAACCTCCATTAAAATTCAAAATAAATTATGTAGTTTTAATACTATTACAATTCTGATTGGATCACAGAATGGGATTAGAAATAAAAAAGCTGATGAGAGTGATTGACAGACAAATCCAAAGAGAGTAGAAGTTTCTTTTTCCCTTCAATTAAATGTTTGATGCAATATTCTGTGTGAGGTGTTGAGGAAGACAATTGGCATAGGATTTCTGATGGAACTTGTCAGAAGCCTTTTAATAAAATACAATGGTTGGGTCTACAATATGGCAGCATAATGGCACAATGGTTAGCACTACTGCCTTACTGTGCCAAAGACCCAGGTTCAACATCCAACCTTATCATACCTGTTCAGGACATATAGAACATAGAACATAGAACATTACAGCGCAGAATGTTGCTGTGGAAACATGTGTTTCCATATATCCCACTGGAATCAATATTAGCTGTGACCCACTAACCAGCCTTGAAATTGGAAGTCTACTGGGGACAAAGTTATGGATTATGAGTTAAAGATTATGAGGCACAATGTTCTATCACACCAGTGCATTTTGTTTCATTATTATTTGTTCATGGGATATAGACATCACTGGCTGGGCAGCATTTATTGCCCAAACCGAATATTCTTGTGAAGGTGGTGGTGAACCACTGCAGTCCATAAGTTTTAGGAATATTTACAGTGCTGTTAGGGAGGCAGCTCCAAGAATTTGACCTGGTGACTGTGATGGAACGGCGAAATAGTTCCAAGATGGGATGGTGAGTGAGCTGGAGGGGAACATGATGTTACCATACATTTTCTGTTCTTGTCCTGTGGACTTGGAAAGGTCTGTCGAAGGAGTCTTGGGGAGTTGCTGCAGTACACCTTATGCATGGTACACATCACTCATACTGTGCGTCAGTGGTAGAGGAAGTGAGTGTTTGTGGATGATATCATAGAGTCACAGAGTTGCTTATGGCACAAAAGGAGCAGTTTTATAATTAGAACTCGGCCATTCACATTTGATATAACTTCTTCACGTAAAAAAAAAGCAGAGACCTGGAACACTCTCCTACCAAACCTGTTGATGCCATTGGTCAATTGAAAATTTTAAACCTGAGATTGTTTGAACTTCGTTGCTGAACCAAGATGTGTAAGTGAAGTTAAAATACAGAGAAGCCTTGATCGTATTGGATAGGGCAGCACGGTGGCACAATGGTTAACACTGCTGCCTCACAGTGCCAGGGACTGGAGTTCGATTCTCGGCTTGGGTCATTGCCTGTGGACTCTGCATGCTGTGTGTGTGCGTGTGTGTGCGTGTGTGTGCGTGCGTGTGTGTGCGTGTGTGTGTGTGCGTGTGTGTGCATGTGTGTGTGTGCGTGTGTGTGCGTGTGTGTGCGTGTGTGTGTGTTTTTTCTGGGTGCTCTGGTTTCCTCCCACAGTCCAAAGATATGCTAGTTAGGTGGATTGACCATGTTAGATTGCCTCTTAGTGTCAGGGGAACTAGCTAGGGTAAATCCATGGGATTATTGGGTTGGGTGGGATTGTGGGTGGTGCCAACGCGATGAGCTGTATGACCTCCTTCTAATGTAAAGTTAAAGAGCAAGGGATTGCAGGTAGTGTCTTGAGGTGGATAGAAAAACAGGTTAGCAGAGAGGAAGCAAACATTTGGCATAAATGGGTCTTTTTCCAATTGGCAGACAGTGACTAGTGGGATACTGCAGGGATCTGTGCTAGGACACCAACCGTTCACATATATTAATGATCTGAATGAGTCTGTTAGCAAGGCTATTAGGATTGTATTCACTGGAGTTTAGAAGTGTGAGACAGGATGTCATATAAAATTCTAACAGGATTAGACAGGGTAGATTCAGAAAGGATGTCCCCAATGCAGGGGAATCCAGAACTATGGGTCGTACTTTGAAAATAACGGATAAACCTTTTACGACTGAAGTGAGAAGAAATTTCTTCACCAAGAAAGTAGTTGAGGCCAAAATGTTGAGTAATTTCAGGAAGCAATTAGATATAGCTCTTGGGGCTAAGGGAAACAAGGGATTTGAAAGCAAGATCAGGGTGTTGATTTGATGATCAGCCATGATCAAGATGAAGGACCAAATGGCCTACTTCTGCTTCTAGTTTCTATGTATCATCATTGGTATTCATTGATGGGGTGCTGTAATCTATGCTGCAGAAACTGCCTTCTTTATGCCATATAAAAGATCTAAAAATCTAAAGATATGAAGGCTAGGTGGATTGGCCATGCTAAATTGCCCCTTAATGTCCCAAAATGTGTTTGTTAGGGGAACAGTGGGGTAAATAGATGGGGTTATGCATTTGGAGTGGTCAGGGGAAGAAGTTTTGTCAGAGTGTCTGTTTCAGACTCAAAGGGCTGAATGTTCTTTTCCTGCACTGTCAGGATTCTATGATCCATGATTCAATGTGAAGGAGTTTCCTTCAAAGGGAGATCAGTCTGAAGATCCATGGGAGAGTATTACGTGACTAATCTTTCTGTCTGTGTTTGTGCATCAGATCCTAGGATCTGCTTCAACCTTAACCATGATTAGACAATCGCTGTATTATAAATGAGATGATGCGTTAACTCCCTTAACAATGATTGAAGTTCTCAAGTGTTCTTGTGTTCTTTAATACTCACTCCCAGCCATCTGTTATTGCACATATTGTTGAAATGCATCATCTCTGAAAGAATATGTTCTTATCGTATTGGTTCAATTAACCCCATGCCCAGCAACTACAACACTCCCTGCTGCTGACTGCAGAAATGCTCAAGTTGGTAGCCAAAGACTCTACAGAGAGTAGCTTTGAGATCTGTGCTGGAGGTTACCCAGTGAAAGCAGTTACTAACCTTGGCTTGGGATGAGTGGAATTCCGATGGAAAGACTCCTGGATGGATACGTTTACATTCCTTTTACCAGCAAAATATAAAAGGCAAGAAAAAAATAAAACAGGCTCTCGTGAATATTTTTTCCATATGTACAGTGAACCACAATGTCACTTTATATTATCTCCAAAATGTAAAACACATTGCATGCAGACTAATACCATCATCAAACATATCAATTGGGAATTCTTGTATGGTACCCATTGAAGATATGAATACCATGGTTTGACATTTTAGATCCCAATGAAAAATAGGCAAGCCAATTGTTTCAGCAGGAGCATTCAACATGCTGTGGATTTATTATTCCTTCACCATTAACTTATTCTTGTCTCTCTTCCTCCTCTACTCCTGGAGGTGTTGGCTCCTGCTGCCTTGTAATTCAATGGGCATTCGTTTTGCATTTCTCATGTCTGAGGTTCAGACACTGAGTTTTACCATTCTTCAGTTGAGAGCAAAATCTGATTCTCTTCGCACATCCAATATCCACACGTGAGTAGTTCCAGCCAAGGGTCACTGGAAATTCTGCTGCTCTCTAAGGTGACACGGAACAGAGAATGACAGTTTGACCGCATGTTATTGCCAATCAACGAAGAAATGCTTGACCAAAGTAAATACCTAGATTAGGTTTCAAAGCTATTTATTTTTTAAAAACTGGACAATGATATAGACTATGAGCTTGGAGGGAAGTTCTCCTTCTACAATGCAGTTCCTGTCCAGCTACTGTTACATTTACTGAATTATTGATGACAAATATTGAAGTTGAGTATTAAAGTGGCATTAGATCCACTTGTGAAGGCCCATTAATAGTAAAACAAGTAGAAAGTGTAAAATGTTTCACTGATTTTTAAAAAAAATTCATTTGTGGGACATGGGCATCACTGGCAAGCACAGCATTTATAGCCCATCCCTAGTTGCTCTTGAACTGAGTGGCTTGTTAGGCCATTTCAGAAGGCATTTGAAAGTCAACCACATTGCTCCGGCTCTGGAGTCACGTGTAGGCCTGACCAGATAAAAATGGCAGATTTCCTTCCATAAAGGACACAAGTGAACCAGATGGGTTTTTCTGATAATTGGCAATGGTTTCATGGTCATCAGTAGGTTCTTAATTCCAGATATTTTTTATTGAATTCAAATTTCACCATCTACCATGCCAGGATTTGAACCCAGGTCCCAGAACATTCGCTGAGTTTCTGGATTAATAGTTTGGTGACAATACTATTGGGCCATCTCCTCCCATGTTTCAAGTGTCATAATTCTTCTCAAATGTAAATGTTATCTATGTGCCTCAGTTAGGACAGTAGGAGAATGGACATAAAATATGGCAGATGGAGTTTAACTTGCATAAGTGTGAGATCATGCATTTTGGTCAGAAAAATGGGAAGGCGACTTATTATCTAAATGGGGAGAGACTTCAGGGTGCTCCAGTGCAGAGGGATCTGAGTGTTCTCGTTCATGAGTCACAGAAAATTAGAATGCAGATACAGCAGGTAATAAAGAAATCAAATGGAATGTTAGCGTTTAAAGCTAAAAGTATACAATATAACGGTATAAAAGTGCTGTTGCAGCCGTAAAGGCATTGGTGAGACCGTACCTGGAGTATTGTGCTTTGGTCCTTTATTTGAGAAAAAATGTAATGGTATTGGAGGCAGTTCAGAGTTGGTTCACTAGATTGATTCCAGAGACGAGGAATTTGTGTATGAAGAGAGGTTGAACAGTTTAGGCGTATACTCTCTGGAACTGAGAAGAATGAGGGGAGATCAAATTGAGGTGTATAAGATGATAAAAAGTTATGGATAAAGTAGGCATGGAGTGGGTGCTTCCTCTTGTGGGGCATTCTAGGATGGGAATCCATTATTAAATATGAGACCACAGAGTACTTGGAAATATATGATAAAGAAAGACTGAGTCGGCATGGTGTTGTCAAAGGGAGATCATGTCTGACAAATCTATTAGAGTTCTTTGAGGAGGTAACAAGGAAGTTAGATAAAGGATAACCAGTGGACATGATTTATTTAGATTTCCAGAAGGCCTTTAATAAGGTGTCACATCGGAGACTGTTGGATAAATTACGAGTGCATTGTGTTAAGGGTGAGTTCCTGCATGGATAGAGGATTGGCTGACTGGCAGAAGGCAGAATAAAGGGGTCTTTTCAGAAAGGCAGCTGGTGACTAGTGATGTTGCTCAGGGGTCAGTGCTGGGAGCACAACTTTTCACAACATATATTAACAATTTGGAGGACGGAGTTGAAGGCACTGTTGCTAAGTTTGCAGATGATACAAAGATATTTAGAGGGACAGGTAGTATTGAGGAAGCAGGTGGGCTGCAGAAGAACTTGGACAGGTTTGGAGAGTGAGCAAAGAACTGGCAGGTGGAATACAATGTGGAAAAGTATGAGGTTTTGCACTTTGGAAGGAGGAATGGAGGAATAGACCATTTTCTAAATGGGAAAATGCTTAGGAAATCAGAAACACAAAGTGGACTTGGAAGTCATTGTTCAAAATTCTCTTCAGGTTAACACGCAGATTTAGTCGACAGTTAGGAAAACAAATGCATTCATGTTGAGATGGCTAGAATAGAATAGACAAGTGGTTAGAATAGAAGAGCAGAGATGTACTTCTGAGGCTGTAAAGCCCTGGTCAGATCCATTTGGAGTATTGTAAGCGGTTTATCTAAGGAAGGATGTGCTGGCCTTTGAAAGAATCCAGAGGAAGTCCACAAGAATGATTCCTGGAATGAGGAATGTGTTATTTGAGGAATGTTTGAGGACTCTGGGCCTGTATTCATTGTAGTTTAGAAGGATAAGCGGCAGGGTGGGGGGGATCTTTGAAGCTTGATTGAAGCTTTCAGGATACTGTGAGGCCTACATAGCGTACAGAGGATATTTCCACTAGTAGGATAACCTAGAAGCAGAGAGCACAACCTCAGGCTAAAGGGATGATTCTTTAAAACAAAAACGAGGAGAAATTTCTTCAATCGGAGTGGCGAATCTGTGGAATTCTTTGCCGCAAAAGGCTGCGGAGGCCAGGTCATTGAGAGTCTAAGACAGAGAAGATAGGTTCTTGATTAAAAGGGGGGTCATAGGTTATGGGGAAAAGACAGGAGAATGGGGATGAAAAGAATCAGCCATGATTGAATGGTGGAGCAGACTCAATGGCCCCCATATTTTGTGGTCTTATGGTCTTATGGAGAGGTCATAGTCTTTGGGTAAGTGATAGCAAATTTAAAACAGAGTTGAGGAGAATCTACTTCTCCTAAAAGGAATTTACTAGCCCAAATTGCAGTGGATGCTGAACAGTGAGTAAATTTAAAGAAGAGTTAGATTTTTAATTGGTAATGGGTTGAAGAGTTATGGAGAGAAGGCAGGAAAATGGGAATGAGGAGCATATAAGACATGATCGAAAGGCAGAGGAGACGCATTGAGCCAAATGGCCTAATTATGCTACATCATCCATCGACTGTGTCTACACTTCCCACTGCTTCAGCAAAGCAGCCACTCTGCAATGGGATAGCGCTGTTATCAGGAGCGAGGCGGGAGGGCTCTTCCACTCTGTAGTCACGATCGAACCGGAGGAAGGATAGCCTGATCGGTCTGGGCATTGGAGGGATTAGCTGTGAGAGTTACATGTCCATGTGTTGTGGGGCTTACAATTGGCTGATTGCAGAGAATGGGGAGTCTGTTGAGTCTGCTTGCAGTTTGAGGAGCCTGACAACTTCCTCTCTGTCTGTCAGAACCCTGCAGTTGCTATTGAGCATGTGCAGAATCAAAAGTCTGTACATGTATAGTAGCTTACTCCACAGGCTGGCTGATAAATTAAGCCCCGCCCACTGCCTGCAGCAGCTACGACAGTCTACACCACTTTTTCAAAGATTAAGTGCATAAGATTGGGCATGAACACTCACCCAAAAAAGGGATCTGGAACTCTAGGTGGACACTTAGAATCAATAATGAAACTCTGCCCACTGCATTTTACAATGCAGCCATTTAAGAAAATAATTCTCAAGATTGTGCTTTACATTTCGCAGAGACTTATGCAACAAAACCCAACTTTATTACTTTTTTGCTTATAAATGATTTCTTGGAGTTGTGGAAAGGACAGTTCATCTGGGACACTCAGAAATTTCCATCAAGCACAAGGCTAGAACAGAGAGAAGTATTGCAAAAAAGGAATCATGACGTAAAGTTTGTTTATTAGCGTCATAGGTAGGCTTACATTAACAGTGCAATGAAATTATTGTGAAAATCGGTAGTCGTCATACTCTGGCACTATTTGGGTGACTCCACACAGACTGTGGCCTAAGCCAAGAATTGAACCTGAGTTCCTGGCACTGTGAGATAGCAGTGCTAACCACTGTGCCACTGTGCCGCCCTATATTCCATGAACTGGGACTGAGGTATTGTTCCAGACATAGGGCCCTTTTTTCTTTATTTGGTCATTTCCTTTTGTAATTGATGAACTGTTTGACCACAGTGAGGCCTCAATTTTAGCCAGGTCTGTATAGAGTTGGACAAAACTCCATTGACAAGAAGCCAAGTACAGATAATGAGCAGTGAACAAACTTGTATTGATCACAGTGGGGGCCTCCACTGTGAGTCAGCTACCAAAGAATTTCTACAGTGTAGAAGGAGGCCATTTGGCCCATCGAGCCTGCATCAACCACAATCCCACTCAGGCTCTATCCCTGTAACTCCGCATATTTACCTTGCTAATCTCCCTGACACTAGGGTTAATTTAGCATGGTCAATTAATCCAACCCACACATCTTTAGATAGTGGGAGGAACACATTAAGAACTCTGACAACATCAGTTTTAAATCCAACCGATTTATTTGATAGTAAACTCGCAAGCTTTTGACTCTATGGCCTTCGTCAGGTGAATGAGGTGTTCTGGTCTCCAACAGCACACATACCAGCCCAGACTGTTCACAGATTACTGATTAGAATCTAATCTAATCAGTAATCTGATTACTGATTACTAAACAGTAATCTGTGAACAGTCTGTGCTGGTATGTGTGCTGTTGGAGACCAGAACACCTCATTCACCTGAAGAAGGCCATAGAGTCAAAAGCTTGCGAGTTTACTATCAAATAAATCGGTTGGATTTAAAACTGGTGTTGTCAGACTTCTTACTGTGTTTACCCCAGACCAACACCGGCATCTCTACATCATTGTGGGAGGAAACCAGAGCACCTAGAGACATGGGGAGAATGTGCAGACTCTGCACAGACCTGAGACCAGAATTGAACACAAGTCCCTGATGCTGTGAGGCAGAGGCATTCACCACTGTGCCAGCATGCAAGTAGAAAATTCATTGGTTTTGAATAATGGTAGAAAGAGCAGGAAAGTGTTAAACAATTAGCAGGCAAACATATATTATTTAGAGAATATTGGGTGAATTTTATAATGAAGTTGCACTGCAGGATATATTAGGAAATTATTACAAATTAATTTAGGATACGAACCAAATGGTTGAGACACTCTGAGCAGATGGTCCTTAGGGGTTGGTGATCTGAAGCTGCCGATGACCTCAGACTGATGATCTGGAGCTGCCTGTTTGATAGACAATAGGTTCATTGTTGGTGAGCTCATATATTTCTGGCTATGTTGCTGCTGCACAGAAACTGTTCCGTTATATGCACAGCCTCGCCAACTAAGTCACCTGAAAGAGATTTATGAATGATTTATGAGGCACTTGATACTAAATAGCCAATTCATTTAGATTCTGGCCTCTTGCACATCCCTGAAATTAATAGTTCCACAATTCGTCTTCCACCTTCTAATGCCAGGGAACCTCAGTCCTGGAATTCTCTCCCCTAGCCTGTCCGCCAGGAAACCTGAGCCCTGGAATTTTCTCCCCTAGTTTCTCTGCCTCTCCGCCAGGGAACCTCAGCCCTGGAATTCTCTCTCCTAATCTCAACGCCTCTCCATCAGATAACCTGAGCTCTGGAATTCTCTCCCTTAGCCTCTACACCTCCCTGCCTGGGAACCTCAGCTCTGGAATTCCTCCCCTAGCCTCTCCATCTCTCCGTCAGGAAACCTCAGCTCTGGAATTCTCTCCCCTAGTCTCTTCATTTTTCCCTCCCACTCCAAGATGCTCTCTAAAATGTAATTCATTGACAAGCTATTGGTCACCTGTTGCAATATCACCTTGTGTGGCTCAGCCTTTTTTAATACTCCTGGGGACACCTCAGGACTTTCAGTACATTAAAGGTGCTATATCAAGGTTTTTGTTATTGCTGACTGATCTATTGGTATGATTATCTGAATCTGAGTCCTGCAGTGGGATGGGAGAATACTTCAGGGAGAGATTCTTCAATTCGGACCGTTTTGATCTGATGTGATTTGAATTGATTTATTGCTATCACATATATTAGCATGCAATGAAAAGTATTGTTTCCTGTACACTATACAGACAAAGCATACCATTTCATAGAATACATAGGGGAGAAGGAAAGGAGAGGATGCAGAATGCAGTATTACAGTTATAGCTAGGGTGCAAAGAAAGATCAGCTTAATGTGAGGTAGGTCCATTGAAAAGTCTGATGGCAGTAGGGAAGAAGCTGTTCTTGAGTTGGTGGGTACTTCAACTTTTGTATCTTTCTCCTGATGGAAGAAGGTAGAAGAGAGAATGTCTGGGGTAGCTGGGATCCTTGATTATGCTGGCTGCTTTTTTGAGGCATTGGGAAGTGTAGACAGAGTCAATGGATGGGAGGCTGGATTGCATGATGGACTGGGCTTCATTTGTGACCCTTTGTAGTTTGTTGTGGCCTTGGTCAGACCCTAACCGCCCTAATAGCCGTTCAAGTTAAGCAACCGTATAACATTAAATTTCAGATCTCTTTGAGAAACACAAACCTCTGGAAATATTGTCAGATATATTTTAAGCAGATGGAACTGAACTATTATTTTATGCAGCAAGTTGTTCTGATCTCACATGAAGGAGCATGGAAGCAGATTCAGAAATTGCAAATGGATACAAACTTGAAAGAAGCAGAGCTATAGGGAGAGTGTAGAGGAGTGGGACCAAATCTGATAGTTCTTCTGAAGACCTGACACAAGGGCAAGGGCTGAAAGGAATCTTTCTGCATGACATTGGTCATTATTTGTAAATCTTGATATTTCCAATGTCTTTATTATATTGCAGCTTTTTGAGTCGAAACCTAAGCTAGTATCAAAAGGACTTTCCAGATATATTTTGTTTGCTTTCTCTTTTTTTTGGGAGTTTCTGTTGATTGTTTATTGGTGAATGGTTGCTTTTAGATGTCCTCAGTAGTTTACCATTTGAGCAATCTGTACTTTGCCTGCTTCCGATTGATATTTCCAAACAAAATAACACATTTATGTGCGAAAATTTCATCTACTGTCTGTGATTCTTCTGTTAAGATTTTCCCCCATCCAATAAATATTCTGATGTGCCGGTGGAAACATTCACTGAAGGTCGAGCAAATTAAAATGAGAATAAATAAAACATTTGTTGCTACGCTGAAATGCCAGTAATCACGGTGGCCCTAGGTGCTGGCTATTTGTGCACACGCTGATATGCTCTGGGAGTCTAGACTGTGTGCTCTGGGGTATCACAGTTGGAGTAAAATGTTAATAGCTGCTAATAGCTGTTCTGGTTGGTAATTTCCCTCTGTTACAAAATGTTCTGCTTAATTATAGCTATGGGTCCTAATAGTTCAGGCAAACAACATTAAGGTCATTTCAGTGTGCATACTGCTGCCTCACAATACCAGATCCCGGGTTCGATTCCTGCCTTGGGTAGAGTTTGCATGTTCTCTCCCTGTCTGCATGGATCTCCTCTGGGTGTTCCGATTTCCCGTACAATCAAAAGACTTGCTGATTAAATGGGTTGACCATGCTAAATTCTCAACAGGCGCTGGAGTATGGCGACTAGAAGATTTTCAGAGTAACTTCACTGCAGTGTTAATGTAAGCCTACTTGTGACTAATAAACAAACTTTACGTTACATTACTTAAATCACACTGGAAGAAACATTGTATCAAAAAGTCACTTTCAGTGGTTCAACCCAACTCGACTGACAGTTTATTTGTGACCTGTGTGTGTGTCAGCGATAGATAACCTTCCCATCATGTCTAATCTGTGATATATGAGCTGGGACCCTGAAAAATAATCCTTTAAAGAGCCTTATCTGGAAGCCTTTGAAGGGCTACAGGATAAATCCTACAACAAACAGCTGTGGTTTAAAACATCTGGCCTTGTATGCAGGCACACTTTGACCTATTGTCTATAGTGTGACCCTAAAACATGCTCAGAATCCTAATCCTTGAATACAAGGCAAAATAGTGCAATTGTACCAGAAGAACTTTAAAAAAGGAACTAACTGGCCAATTATTGTATTTATTTCAGCACAAACAGATACATAAGAGCTCTGCACAAGTCAGCGTGTAAAATTTCTGCACTTATTGATTGCCAGCTAATGGCAGTGCAGAAAACATTGATACAAATTTGTACATTCTAATGTAACAATGCTGGAAAATGTTATAGGGGTGACTAAAAATGCTAGCAGTGCCAATTATTCCCACTATAGGTCCCAAAGCCTTGGTTTACAGTGGAAGGAAATCCAGAGGGACGCTTCAGTGGCACTCAGTGTCTCATGAGCCTGGAGATTCCTCTTACATGCTAAAAGAAATCTGCAGAGTGATTTGATTTGATTTATTATTGTCACATGTATTAACATACAGCAAAAAGTATTGTTTCTTGTGTGCTATACAGACAAAAATATTCGTAGAGAAGGAAGGGGTGAGTACAGAATGTAGTGTTGCAGTAATAGCTTGGGTGTGGAGAAAGTCAACTTAATGCAAGGTAAGTCCATTCAAAAGTCAGACAGCAGCAGGGAAGAAGCCATTCTTGAGTCGGCTGGGATGTGACCTCAGACTTTTGTATCTTTTTACTGATAGAAGAAGGTGGAAGAGAATACCTGAGGTGCATAGGGTCCTTAATTATGCTGGCTGCTTTGCTGAGGCAGCAGGAAGTGTAGACAGAGTCAGTGGATTGGAGGCTGGTTTGCATGATGGACAGGGACAGGATTCACCACCTTTTGTAGTTCCTTGCGGTCTTGAGCAGAACAGGAGCCATACTAAGTTGTCAGACGACCAGAAAGAATGCTTTCTATGGTGACCTGTAAAAGTTGGTGACAGTTGTAGCTGACATGCCAAATTTCCTTCGTCTTCTGAGAAAATGGAGGCATTGGTGGGCTTTGTTAACTATAGTGTTGGCATGGGAAGGGTGCCGAAAAAATTGAAGCTCTTGACTCTTTTTATTTCGTACCCATTTATATAGACAGGGGCATGTTCTCCTTTATGCTTCCTGAAGCTGATGACAATCTCCTTCATTTTGTTGACATTGAGGAAGAGATTATTGAAGGAAAGGTAGGTAAGGTATAGGTGACCTGTGCTCAGTGAACTAGATTTAACTGTTAGGTCCAGCTGCAATATATGGACCAGGTGAATTGAGGAGGCAATGTCCCAGCAGTACTATCTAATATTAATATTAATCCAGAAACTCAACTAATATTCTGGGGAAACTCTGGTTCAAATCCCACCATGCCAGATGGTAGAATTTTAATTCAATAAAAAATATCTAGAATTAAGAATCTACTGATGACCATAAAACCATTGATTATCAGGAAAACCCATCTTGTTCACTAAGTCCTTTGAGAAAGGAAATCTGCCGTCCTTAACTGTTCTGGTCTACAAGTGACTCCAAAGCCACAGCAAAAATGGTTGCCTCTCATCTGCCCTCTGAGGGCAACTAGGGATGGGCAGCTAGTGAGACCCATGTTCCATGAATGAATAAAGAAAAAGGTATCACAAGCTCATTATTATCAGTAATGGCATTAGGTATCCTAATCAAAATGGACGTTTCAAAGTAACAACATTTTAAGAAAATGTTACTTTCACTCCATTTGAGGCTTGGTGAGCAGTAATGGTCGGGAGTATTTCAGAAGATGTCACTTCCCCCAATGTCAAGAAACAACAGCTGACATTCTACGGTCTGTCACAGCAGGAAGGGTACAGAGTGCATTAAATGCAATGAACCGTTGATATCATCAGGACTGGAAAATTTCACTGGTGGGAGAGATTGGAAAATTTCACTGAAAATTTTGAGTCATTATAGTCTTTGGTAGCATATAACTGGAGTATTGCACCACCTTGAGCAATCAGCACCTGTTTTCGTACAGTATAAAGTTGCTGCTTCCCCCGACATTATTATCCTTGCCATTGTCCTGATGAGTGCAAGATGAAAAGTGGATGGCATAGTAGCACTGTGGTTAGCACTGCTGCTTCACAGCTCCAGGGGCCTGGGTTTGATTCCTGGCTCTGGTCACTGTCTGTGTGGAGTTTGCACATTCTCTTTGTGTCTGCGCGGGCTTCCTCTGGGTGCTCCAGTTTCCTCCCACAGTCCAAAGATGTGTGGGTTAGGTTGATTGGCCATGCTAAAGTTGCCCTTTAGTGTCCTAGGATGTGTACGTTAGAGGGATTAGCGGAAAAATGTGTAGGGATATGGGGATAGGGCCTGGGTGGGATTGTGGTCGGTGCAGACTCCATGGGCCAAAGGGCCTCTTTCTGCACTGTAGAGATCTACAATCTATGAAAAGCTTTGACTACAAGTCCTTTTTCAGCAATACTCTGATCAAAGGAATTCCGATCCCTTTTATTTTCCCACTGCAGATGATCATTCACAATAATAACTAACAGAAGCAAAAGCAGAATCCATGTGGATTGAGCTAAAGGATAAGAAGGGATTGATCACGCTCAGAGGGGTAAACCATAGATCATCTAATAATAGAGTGGAGGTGGAGAAAGAAATAAGTAAGCAAATATATGAAAAGAACATAAAATAATAATCATGGGAGGTCCTTTCCAGCATTATAATCTTCCATGATATCTGCACACCGACAATTCTGGTCTCTTATGCATTCTGATTTTAATTGCTTCATCATCAGTCAAGCTTTCAGCTACTGAGGTCTAGTATTTCCTTGCTAAAACTTTCAAGCTCACTGCTCCTCTTCATGACACTTCTTGATACAAACCTCTTTGATCAAACTTTTAGGCAGCAAAGTGACACCGTGATTAGTACTGCTATTTCATGGCTCCACAGACCTGGGTTCGATTCCCCACTTGGGTCACTGTCTGCGTGGAATCTGCACATTCTCCATGTGTTTGCTTGGGTTTCCTCTGGCTGCTCCAGTTTCCTCCCACACTCCAAAGATTTGCGAGTTAAGTGGATTGGCCATGCTGAATTGTCCCTCAGAGCCCGATTTTTACCATTTTCATTCTAAGTGCCGATTCTGGGTGTAGTACAGATCCGACTTAGAAATCAGCTTTCAGGTGACCCCCCTCCCACCGCAATTGTTCTCAGCTACCTCCAGTCCAATTTGCATTGTGGGCGGCGTTTAGCTATGCTGGAACGATTGGAGCTCTGAACTGCGCATGCACAGTTAAAAAAGATTGGAAAATGTGAACCTGTGCCAGATTGCTCCTGAGCCGCAGAAGGCAGGAAAAGCGGCCTGGGAGTGAAAAACAGGAGTGAGGGTGTAATGTCAGTGTGGGATGGGGGGAGGGAGGCGGGTAAGATGTATCTCTGGGGGTGGAGTAGGGGTGCAGATGGATCTCTGGGGAGGGGTGGTGAGGTGAAGATGGATCTGTGATGGGGGAGGGGGGTAGGGTGATCAGCTGCCACTCTGTGGGCGATTGGTGGAGGGGGAAGGGGCAGGGATAAGTCTGGTAATGAGGGGGCGGTAAATAAGGGAGGGGCAGTGATATGTGTGTAGTGAGGCAGATGGATAAGGGACACACACACACACACACACACACACACACACACACACACACACACACACACACACACACACACACACACACACACACACACCAACCTTGTATAGTTCCTTCAGTGGCATTGTGCCAAATTTTGCTTGGTTATGCTCCTGTAAAATACTTTAGAATGTTTCACTATGTTAAGGGCACTTTATACATAATTTGCAGTTTTGTCCTGTTGTTAATAAACAAACCACCAAGGAGAAGCAATAAAATGCATACATATGAAGCACAGTAGCAGAGTGGTTAGCACAGTATGAGGGACCAGGTTCAATTCCGACCTCAGGTCACTGGCTGTGCAGAATTTGCACATTCTCCTCATGCCTGCATGGTTCCCTCCGGGTGCTCCGGTTTCCTCTCACAATCCAAAGATGCGCAGGTTGGGTGGATTGGCCATGCTAGATTGCTCCTCAGTGTCCAAATATGTATAGTTTAGGTGGATTAGGCCTGGTAAATGTGTGGGATTATGGGGTTAAGGTGGAAGAGAGAGCCTGGGTGGGATGTTCTTTTGAGAGTTGGTGCAGACTTGATCAGCCAAATGGCCTCTTTCAGCACTGTAGGGATTCTATAAAATGGAAGTTTTACAAAGGAGGGCAAAACACCTTTCTTATCCAATATATAAAAGAAACCCAATAAGAGAGCTAGCATTAAAAAATCTAGGAACATGAAGCCAAATAGATAAGAGTTGCAAGAGTAGGCAATAGCAATCATAACACGTTTTAATTATATATAAGACAAAGACCAACACAATAGATAAGCTGCAGAGCTGGACTGAGAGGTGACAAATGGAGTTAAAATGGAAAAGTGTGAGGTGATTCACTTTGGTAAGAGTAACAGAAGTACAGAATATAGGGCAAATGGAAGGACTCTTAGTAGTGTTGATGAACAGAGAGATCTTGGTGTATACGTGCACAGCTCCCTGGAAGTTGGCACCCAGGTTGATAAGGTTGTTAAGAAGGCATATAGTATGTTAGCTTTTATTGTTAGAGGGATTGAATTTCAGAATCTAATTATCCCATTTAATAGTACCTTTCTCTTCCATTGACATATTCCCAATTTAGCAGCCATGTCCTTTAGCACACAGTCAGTTCAGTCTGTGGTGGAATAACTGAGCCACTCTTGGTGATGGACATTGAAATCCCCACCCACAGTACATTTTGCATCCTTGCCGCCTTTGGTGCAACCTCCAAGTGCTGTGTGTCATGGAGGAGTACTGATTCACCAACCGAGGGGGGAAACAGAATGTGGTAATCAGCAGAAAGACTTGGTACCATGGGACTTTGTGAAATCCAGAGTCAATAGTCAATACTCACAGGCAACTCCATCGAACAGCACACCAATGGGCCATTACCTCTACTAGGTCTGCCCTGCTGGTTGGACAGAATATACCTGGAAATGCTGATGGTGGCATTTGGGATATTATCTGTATGATATGATTCCATCAGTATGACTACTATTGCATTACTAACCTGAGAGACACTTCTCCCAGTTGTGGCACAGCCCCCAGTAAGACCGACTTTATAGGGTCAACAGGATTGGGTTTCCACTGCCTAGGTCGATGGTCCGGGTGCTCCATTTGTAGCAGTTGAATCCAACTGAATGGCTTACTAGGAAATTTCAGAGGGCATTTAAGAGTCAATCACATTGCTGTGTATGGAGTTACATGTAAGCCAGACCAAGTAAAGGATATTACTGAACCAGATTGTTCTTTTTACAACAATTAACAATGATTTCATGTACCTCATTAGACTTTTAATTCCAGTCATTTTATCGAGTTTTCAGATTCCACCATTTGCTGTGGTGGGATTAGCCTGACTCTCTGGATTATTAATAAGGCAACAATATCACAGAGTCATAGAATCATAGAAGTTTACAGCATGGAAACAGTCTCTTCGGCCTAACTTACCCATGCTGCCCTTTATTTTTAAAATCCCTAAACTAATCCCAATTGCCCAGATTTGGCTTATATCACTCTGTATTTATTATACCCATGTAACTATCTAAATGCTTTTTAAAAGACAAAATTTTACCCGCCTCTACTACTACCTCTGGCAGCTTGTTACCCTTTGTGGTAAAAGAATTGCCCCTCTAGACACTTTTGTATCTCTCCCTCTCACTTTAAATCAATGCCCTCTAGTTTTAGATTCCCCTACTTTTGGAAAAATATATTGACTATCCACTCTGTCTTTGCCCCTCATTATCTTATAGAGCTCTATAAGGTACCCCTCAGCCTCCTATGCTCTGGAGAAAAAAGTTCCAGTCTATGCAGCCTTTTCTTATACACAATCCATCAAATATCGGTAGCATCCTAGTAAATATTTTCTGCACTCTTTCTAGTTTAATAATATCCTTTCCATAATAGGGTGACCAGAATTGCACATAGTATTCCAAGTGCGACCTTACCAATGTCTTGTACAATTTCAATAAGACGTCCCAACTCCTGTATTCAATGTTCTGACCAATGAAACCAAGCATATCACTGCCACTGCCTCCCTATCGTGTGAATACAATGATTCAAAGTGTGAACTCATCGAAGAAAGAATAGTGATGGGTATAACAGACCATATACTCTCTGACTTCCCGTAAGCTAGGGAAGGTGGACAAGGCAATCCAGATAGTTGGACTGAACTCTGTGAACAACGCAGGACAATCTGAAGGGGTGAGAAGAAAACATGGGGCAGAAGCCAACCTTCAGTCCAGCTGATCAGATCAAGAAGATACATGGACAATACAAGTCAGGGAAAGCAATTCCCAAACCATCCAGCAGAGCGAACTTGCCAGAACAACTATAGTTGAATTGCCAACTTACCGCTAAGATCCACCAGTGTTCTCAATCTTGGATCTATTTAAATAGGCTAAATGTAGAGAAGCTGTATCCACTTGGGGTGAAACCAGAACTAATGTACCATAAATCTAACATCGGTTTTAATGAATCCAGTAGGGAATGAAGCAGAAACTTCTTTCCCAGAGAGTGGTTAGAATGTGAAACTCATTACCATAGGACGAAGGAATAGATGGTTAGGTTGATGGGGTTATATAAAGGAGGGTGGGAGGAGGTGCATGTGGAGCATAAACACTGGCATGGACTGCTGCTGAGTGTAAATACTTTGCAATACAATAGTCAAAGGTTGGAGGCAACAGGCAGAGGACAACCCACATTGCGACCCTTGATGTCACAGAATTGTATCCAGATTATTGGATGCAGTGAGTGGATAAAACTGGAGTGCATCAAGGAGGCAACTCACCACCATCTTCTCACAGGCAATTAGGAATGGGCAACAAATATAGGGCATACCAGCGACACCCCCACGCTATGAAAAAGTTTTAAACAGAAAGTGTCAGACATGGTGAAGGAGCTTGTATTGCAAATAAATTGGTCAGAAAAACAAGGAACTTGCATTGATCGTGACTTGTGAAACAAGACTATCAGACAAGAAAGCCTGCCTTGCATTATGTTCATAATAAAGAATGAGGAAAAACATGAGAACTGGAGAAAGAAGAATGAGGATTGAATTCTCCTTTTGCATTTGTTTTGCTGTAGTTACCTTTAAATCTGCAGTGTAGTATATTTCTAACTCACGGGTTTTTATACTTGGACACAAGTACGCAGATGCCTAAAATGATTTCTTCTCTAGTCTGGATGCTATTAAACATCTATATGACCTCTGACCCTGACATTGTGATCAACAACGAATGTCACACTGCCAAAAGTCACTTTTTGTGAGAAAATGCAATAGTTTCCTTTTAAACCTTGTGTTTTTTTTTCCCTTTCGGTTACTTTCCCCTTAAGCCTCATAAACCCGCGAGTATTTCCCCTTTGGATCCAACAGGATATGAGGCTGTCTCCAGAGTTCCTCTGACCTTGAGGCCTCTTAGGGAATCATATATTTAAACTGGAGCGATTATGTTGGATAGGCTTGTGATATAAAAAATATATAGGCTTTGGGAAGAACTGACAGGGAGCATAGATAATACAGCTGGATGCAACCCCAGCCTATCAAATTAAATGTTTCTAATGAATCTCACATGGTGTCAGCGTTGGTTCCCATGCGATTTCAAGATTTATGAGGTTTGGTAAGTGGAGCATGTTTCAGTGGAAGGGCATTTGGGGAACAGTGGTTATGATGGGGATTAGAATCATTATGGAAAAAGAGCAGATATAATCAAGCGTTACTGGTAGAGGGATAATTTCAGTGTGTTGAGAAGAAATCAGGCTTTATGGATTGGAATTAAAAATTGGTAGGCATAAAAGAATTAACTTAAATTAATTAACTAATTGACCAGAAACAGAACTGGACCAGCCACATAAATATTGTGCCTCTAAGGCTCGGCATTCTGTGGGGGAGTAACTTCTAACTCCCCAAAGCCTGTCCACAAGGCACAAGTCAGGAGTGTGATGGAATACTGTTCACTTGCCTGGATAAGTGCAGCTTTAACAACACCCAAGAAACTCAATACGATTCAGGACAAAGCAGCCCACTTGATGTGTACTCTCCACCACCTTCAATATCCGCTCCTTCCATGACCAATGCACAATGACAGCAATGTGTACCATCTACAAGATGCACTGCAGCAACTCATCAAGGCTCCTTCCAAATCTGTGATGTCTACCACTGAGAAGAGTAAGGAAGAGGATGAATGGGATCACCACTATCTCTCCAAGTTCCCCTCCATTCTGCTCACTATCCTGGAAATGTATTGCTATTCAATCACTGTCACAGCGTCAAGATTCTGGAACTCCTTCCCGAACTACAACACATGGATTGCAATGTTTCAAGGAGGAGGTTCATCACCACCTTCTCAAAGGCAATCAGGGGTGGACAATTACATTACTGGCCTGGCCAGCAATGTGTAGATCCTATGAAAATAATTTAAAGAATTAAACAAAGGGAGGCCAGAAAGAGGAGATAGTCCTATCCTATAATTCATATTAGATTCATAAGAGAAGTCATGGAGTTATAGCATCACAGAGGTTTACAGCATGGAAACAGGTCCTTCAGCCCAATTTGTCCATACTGCCCTATTTTTAAATCCCTAAGCTAGTCTCAATTGCCTGCATTTAGCCCATATCCCTGTCTACCCATCTAACGCATGTAAGTGCGTAAATGCTTTTTGAAAGACAAAATTGTACCCGCCTCTACTACCATTTCTGGCAGCTTCTTCCAGACACTCACCACCCTCTGTGTGAAAAAAAATGTCTCTCTGGACTCTTTTGTATCTTTCCCCTCTCATCTTAAACATATGCCCTCTAGTTTTAGGCTCCCCAACTTTTGAGAAAAGATATTGACTATCTAGCTTATCTATGCTCTTCATTATTTTATAGACTTTTATAAGATCACCCGTATCTATTTTGGAGGATCCAAGATATCAAGATTAAAATGAGACAGAATAGAGAAGTTTAAGATTAATAACACAGAAACAAACCAGCCTGAAAGTATAGAGAGGATCTCAAAAAGAGATGAAGAAGAACAATGAACCTGTAGAAGAAATAAGCAATTAATATAGAGGGGAACTCACAAGTTTTTTATAGACACATAAATAGTAACACAGTAGATAAGGAACAGAGCAAATCATTAAGGAACTAAAAAGACAAACTTCTTTTGAAGACAGAGCACATGACAGAGGTATTAAATGAGCATTTTCCATTTTCCTTCACTGGAGAAGAAGATGCTATTGGGTCACAGCAAAAGAACCATTTGGATTTGGGTATACAGGGAGAAGGAGATTTTGTGAGCACTGTCCCAGTCTCCGAGCCAGAAGCTCCACTCTAGGACTTGGTGGCCAAAGAAAACGTGTTCATAATGTGTCTATTGAGTATAACCTTGTAAATCCTTCCAACAAACACCGGTGGTAGGACTGAGAGTGGGAGAGATTCCTGGTCAGCCATGTGATGGAAAGTAATCGGATCCTCTACCATTACTATCCATAACTCCAGGCTACAGCATGTATGTAAAAGCTATACGCCGGGGGCAATTCTCCAATCTCACCAGACAGCTAGCAGATCATGCCAATCCCAGAGAATAGTGTGTGAGCCTAAAAATCTGCAATTCTCCCAGCCTCTTTGTAATGCCATGAACTGGATCTGGGCGTGAGTCCAATTATATACTTAAAGTAGCATTTAAATATGCAAAGCCTGTTCAGATCCAAACACATGGAATTCACCAACCTTTGGAATGGCACGATAACAGCGAGAATCCTTGCTGGTCGCAGAAACCTGGCGCAATGATTGCGCCAGGCGGGGGGAGCTCAAAAACCTCTAAAGTCTTCGGGTGTTCGGGGACATGGGCAGACTGTACAATCAGGCTCTAAGCATGCATCTCTGAGCTGAAAAATTGAGGTCAGCTCCTAATCAGAGTATAACCTGAAGTGTAAAACATGACTCGATATAGTTATCAGCTGAGAAATGGCAATTGATGTGTATAACAGGTCAACCAATACCCTGTGATCTTCAATATTTATGATATCAAGCCCATAACAATATGGGTTAACTCTTAACTGATCTAAAATGGCCTAGCAAAGCACTCACTTATGTTCAAGAAGGTGGCTCACCAGCATCCTCTCAACATCTATTAGGAATGGGCAATAAATGCTGAATTAATGTTTTAAAAACCTTTTTAGCATTTTTGAAGTTTGCTTACATTGGTTCAAGGCAGTCACCGAGGTAATGCCTCAAGCAATGTAACATTGTGTGCATTGCCTGTTTGAGGCATAGAAACTCTGTGTTTCCAACCTGCGAAATGTATCTCAATTTCTAAACGTCTTTATTTTCCTTTCGAACGTGGATTAAAAAACAATGCAAATCATTGCAAAAATAAACGACTGGCTCTGACTCCTCGCCTGGTTGTCCTTTTCAAATATATCTGCCTGTCACAATGAAGCATGCAAATGGCAGTCCAAGCGACAGCTTTAACAGCTTTTCCTGGAATGAATGCGTGCTTGCCTCCGGTACCAATGGCAACATCTTTATCACAGTGTGAACACCTTGCCTGAAATGTGTGTATGCCTTTGGAATGAAGGACGAGTACAAACACTCACAGCGCTCTCCCTGTTGGATAGATTTGTAATAGGAAAGGAGGTTTAATTGCAAATCAGATTAATCAGCAGGGCACATCGCAAAGCAAAGTTGGCAACTATTTGCTTGTAGTCAACAGTCAGAGCACCCCTTCCTCCGCCCACCCCCCCCCACCTCGTCCCCCTGCCCCATCCGATAAGGGAGTAACCCACAGCGCTTGATGAATGCTGTGTGATAAATACATTGCCTCCTTTGAGGGAGCAATGAATAACCCTGACTGCACTATTTTGTCCTTGACCCACCCTGATTCATCAACCCCGGAGTTTGCTTTGGCCACTGCTGCTAACCTAAGGATTTCTCCAACACTTTCTCCGTCAAAGTGTCTTCTTCATCCAGGCAGCCAGAAAATCCCCAGCATGGATGTCCATGGGAGAAGTTTCATTTTGCACCTCTCTCCTTCTCTCCCTCCCTAACAGCACAGTGGATGTGCCTGCACTACAGGACTGCAGCGGTTTAAGAAAGCAGTTCATCACCACCTTTCCAAGGGCAATTAGGGATGGGCAATAAATATTCGCCTATCCAGCACCACCTTCATCCTGTAAATGAATTTTAATAAAGCTTGGTGCATCTTAAGAAACTACAAAAGGTTGAGAACGCAGTTCACCACACAAACCAACCTCCCTTCTGTGGACTCTGCCTACACTTCCCACTACCTCGAGAAAGCAGGCAGCAAATCAAGGACCCTTTGCACCCCGGACATTCTCTCTTCCACTTTCTTCTTCTGTCGGAAAAGATACTGAAGTCTGAGCTCATGTACCAATCGACTCAAGAACATCTTCCCTGCTGCCATCAGACTTTTCAATGTGCCTACTTTATATAAAGCTGATCTTTCCCTACACTCGAGCTGTGACTGATCACTACATTCTGCACCCTCTCCTTTCCTTCTCCCCTATAGAATAAAGAACAAAGAATAGTACAGCACAGGAACAGGCCCTTCGGCCCTCCAAGTCTGCGCTGATCATGTTGTCCTATCTTGACCAACTGCTTATATCCCTCTATTCCCGTTTGTTCCTGTCTATCAGGATCAGTTTTAAACATGGCTAATGTGACTGCCTCAACCAATTCACTTGGCAGTGCATTCCAGGTCCCCATTACCCTCTGTGTAAAAAACTACCCCCTGATATCTCCACTGAACTTTTCCCCCCTTATCTTGAACTTGTTCCCCCTTTGTAATTATCATTTCTGTAAACAAGCTTCCAATTATTTTATAAACTTCTATTAGATCAGCCCTTCAGCCTGTCTTTCCAGGGAGAACAATCCCAGTTTATTCAATCTCCCCTCATAGTAATACTCTCCATACCAGGCAATATTCCGGTAAACCTTTTCTGTACCTTCACAAAGCCTGCATGTATTTCTGTTGGTGTAGCAACCAGAATTGGACTCAGCATTCCAAATGTGCCTAACCAACGTTTTATACAACTGTACAATTTATAATATACATATAATATATACTATATACAACATATAAAAGGTAAGAGAGAGGCAAAAATAGACATTGGACAACTAGAAAATAATGCTGGAGAAGTAATTATAGAAAACAAAGCAATAGCAGAGGGATTGAATAGTTACTTAGAACATAGAACATAGAACATTACAGCACAGAACAGGCCCTTTGGCCTTCGATGTTGCGCCGACCAATATAAAAAGCAATGCCCCTCCAAACTAAACCATTCTCTTCTCTTCCATATACTTATCAACTAACCTCTTAAACGCCACCAAACTTGGCGTATCTACAACTGCTGCAGGCAGGGCATTCCACTCCCGAACCACCCTTTGGGTAAAGAGTGGATCAGTCTTTGCATCAGTCTTCACAGTGGAAGACACCAATGGGATGCCAGAGCTCCAGGAGAATCAGGGGGCAGAGATGAGTGTAGTGGCTATCACTAAGGAGAAGATGCTGGGAAACAAATGCCTAAAGGTAGATAAATCACCTGGACCAGATGGACTACACCTCAGGGTTCTAAAAGAGAAAGCTGAGAAATTGTGGAAGCATTAGTAGTGATCTTTCAATAATCATTGGAGGCAGGGAGGGTGCCAGAGAACTGGAAAGTAGCTAATGTAATACTGCTGTTTAAGAAGGGAGGGTGGCAGCAGATGGCATATTATAGGGTGGTTAGCCTGACTTCGGTCACTGGCAAGATTTTAGAGTTCATTATTAAAGATGAGATTGCAGAGTACTTGGAAGTGCGTGATAAAATAGGACTGAGTCAGCACAGCATTGTCAAGGCAGGGCAGGGACGGGGTCAAGTCTGACAATCTGTTAGAGTTCTTTGAGAACAGTACAAGGAAATTAGATAAAGGAGAACCAGTGGACATGATTTTAGATTTTTAGAAGGCCTTTGACAAGGTGCTGTACAGGAGGCTGTAAAATAAGTACCCATGATGTTAAGGGTACTTATCCATATATCTGGCATGGATAGAGGATTGGCTGACTGGCAGAAGGCAGAGAGTGGGGATAAAGGATCTTTTTCAGGATGGCAGCCGGTGACTAGTGGTGTGCCCCAGAGGAAATCAGAAGCACAGAAGGACTTGGGAATCTTTATTCAAGATTCTCTTAAAATTAATGTGCAGGTTCAGTCAGCAGTTAGGAAGGCAAATGCAATGTTAACATTCATATGGAGATGGATAGAACACAAGAGCAGGGATGTACTTTTGAGGCTGTATAAAGCTATGGTCAGACACCATTTGGAATATTGTGAGCAGTTCTGGGTCCCATATCTAAAGAAGGATGTGCTGGCCTTGGAAAGGGTCCAGAGGAGGTTCATAAGAATGATCCCTGGAATGAAGAGCTTGTTGTATGAGGAACAGTTGAAGTCTTGGAGTCTGTACTTGATGGAGTTTAGAAGGATGGAGAGGGATCTAATTAAAACTTACAGGATACTGCGAGGCCTGGATTGAGTGGACATGGGGAAGGTGTAGGAAAAACTAGAACCAGAAGGCACAACATCAGGCTAAAGGGATGATCCTTTAAAACAGAGATGAGGAGGAATTTCTTCAGCTAGAGAGTGGTGAATCTATGGGACTCTTTGCCACAGAAGGCTGTGGAGGCCAGGTCATTGAGTGTCTTTAAGGCAGAGATAGATAATTTCTTGATTAATAAGGGGATCAGGAGTTATCAGGGAAAAGGCAGGAGAATGGGGATGATAAAAATATCAACCATGATTGAATGGCTGAGCAGCCTCGATGGGCCAAGTGGCCTAATTCTGCTCCTATATCTTATGGTCTTATGTAATTTGCTAACTTTTATACTTGCTGCCTATTTGATGATGGCAAACATGCCATATGCTTTCTTCACCATCTTTTCCACCTATGTTGCCATTTTAAAGGATCTGTGGACATGTATTCCCAGATCTTTCTATGTGTCTATACTCTGATAATTCTACCATTTATTTTATAGCTCCCACCTGAATTGGATCTACGAAAATGCATCACCTCGCATTTGTCCAAATTAAATTCCATTTGCTATTTCTCTCCTCAATTTTCCAGCCTATCTATATCTTGCAGCATTTTCTGACAATCTTCATCACTATCCACTAATCAGACCAGCTATGTTTTATTCATATGTATTCTATGAATGGTATGCTTTGTATCATGCTTAAGAAACAATACTTTTACTGCATATTAGTACATATGACAGTAACAAATCAAATCAAAAAAAGCATAGCAGCAAATCAGCGTTTTGCTGCTTCATGTATTTAGAACTAATTTGGTATCTTTCACCACCTCAGAATGTCCTAATGTGCCTAACAGTCAATGGGGTGTGTTTAAATTGAGGGCACTGTTATAGTGTGGGGAAAAATGACAGCCAATGTGCACACTGTCACATTGACAGCAATGTGATGATGAACAGATAACCACGTTTTCTTTCTGCTGTTGGTTGGGGAATAGAATTGAAGAGGATACCAAAAAAAACTTCCCCTTCCTTTGAAATAGCACCACGAGATCCTACAATGCATCTGAGAGGGCAGACAGGACTTCAGTTTAATGCCTTCATTGGAAAAATGAGTTGATATCACCTTTCTTGGGAATTGGCAAATTGAACCTGGGTCACAATGTTGGCGTATGAAACATAACTTTAGTTAACAAAATAGCAGCTCATTATCATGAGCAGTTCACAATGGGACCAACCAATGCTTAAGATGGCACTGGATGTTTTTGATGTAGATAAACAGGGCAGCATGGGGCATAGTGGCTAGCATTGCTGCCTCACAGCACCAGGGACCTGAGTTCGGTTTTGGCTTAGGTTAATGTTTGTGTGGAATTTGTAGATTCTCTCCATGTCTGTATGCATTTCCTCTGGATGCTCTGGTTTCTTGCTTTTTCACATATAAATGCATTCCCAGGAATCCGAAAGTTATGCAAATCTGCTAACCCGCAACACAATTAACAGTTTGACAGTCATTCAGTGGCGTCCCATCCTGCACCTACCCCACAGGAGGACATTCAGTGGGGCATTGGAATCGCCTCAGGCTGTTTGACAGAGATAGAAAATGCCCCCTGTTGTATCACTGGTATTAGTATATATAGCTGGTCTTGAATTTGTGTTTGTGTGTTACATTTTTTTGGGAATGCAACAGACAATAACAAAACCCAGGAGTTATTTCTAGGCCGCAATTCTTGGGATTTGGATGATGTGATAAACAATGAGAGCTGGTTTATAATTGCCTCCTGAACCTCCTGAATGTGCTGACTGTTTGGAAATCACTGTGTTTTATCATATAGACAGTGAAACTGGGGGTGGGTTAATTCTTTTGTTTCATTTTTCTCTTTTGCAGTATTTAATATTTGCTCATTGAATGTCAGTGTTGCTGGCTGGCAATGTCATCATTTATTGACCATCACTATTTGCTCTTGAGAAAGCAGTGGTGAGCCACCCTGTTGAACTATTGCAGTCCATGTGTTGTAGATGCCTCCTCAGTGCTGTTAGAGAAGGAGTTCCAGGTTTTTCACCATGATATATTTTCAGGTTAGAGTGTGAATTCATTTCGTGTTTCACGGGATGTGGGCATTGCTGGCAAGATCAATCTTGCAAAAGTTGAGACCAAAGTATGCATTCAATGTCTTCAACATTATCTTGTTTTCCATTCTCAATTCCCCAGTCTTATGTCCTCGAGGACTAACACAAACTTTGGTTACTCTTTTCCTAATCAAACATTTGTAGCAACTCTGTTTTTATACTACTAGTAAGCTTTCTCTGATATTCTATTTTCTAACTCTTTATTTTATTTTGGTCATTCTTTGCTGGTTCCTTAAATTTGACAAACTTCTGACCTTCTGTTAACCTTTTCAGATTGTCAGAGTTTGTATCCTCAGGATCATAGAAAAGAATCTACAGTGTAGAAAGACACCTTTCATTCTATCAAGTCTGCACTGATCCCCAAAAGAGCATCCCACCCAGGCCCTCCCCTCCTCTTTATTCCCGTACCTCCATGCATGGCTAGTCCATCTAACCTGCAAACGTTGAGACACTACGGGTCAATTTAGCACAGCCAATCCACCTAACCTGTACATCTTTGGGGTGTGGGAGAAAAACAAAGTACTCAGAGGAAACCCATGCAGAAACTGGTGAAACATACGAATTCTATGCAGTCACTCTGAATTGAACCCCGGTCGCTGGCGCTATGAGACAGCAGTGTTAACCCCACCATGGTTAGCACTGCTACCTCACAGCATAAGGGGCTCATGTTAGAGCCATTTTCTGTGAGGAACATAGAACATAGAACATTACAGCACAGAACAGGCCCTTTGGCCTTCGATGTTGCGCCGACCAATATAAAAAGCAATGCCCCTCCAAACTAAACCATTCCCTTCTCTTCCATATACTTATCAACTAACTCTTAAACGCCACCAAACTTGGTGCATCTACAACTGCTGCAGGCAGAGCATTCCACTCCCGAACCACCCTTTGGGTAAAGAACCTACCTCTGATATCCGTCCTATAACTATCACCCTTAATTTAAAGTTGTGTCCCCTCGTGCTAGCTTTCTCCATCCTAGGAAAAAGGCTATCACTGTCCACCCTATCTAAACCTCCAATCATCTTATATGTTTCGATTAGGTCCCCTCTTAGCCGCCTCCTTTCTAACGAAAACAACCTCAAATCCCTCCGTCTCTCTTCATAAGACCTGCCCTCCATACCAGGCAACATCCTGGTAAACCTCCTCTGTACCCTCTCCAATGCCTCCACATCTTTCTTATAATGCGGGGACCAGAACTGCACACAATACTCCAAGTGCGCCGCACTAGAGTTTTGTACAGTTGCAACATGACGTTGCGGCTCCGAAATTCAATCCCCCTACCAATAAAAGCTAAGATTCCATATGCCTTCTTAACAACCTTCTCGACTTGACTGCCTACTTTCAGGGATCTATTAACATACACACCAAGATCCCTCTGTTCATCTAGACTGCTGAGAATCCTACCATTTGCCCTATACTCTACATACAGGACTCTGCATGTTCTCCCTGGGTTTCCATGGTTTCCTTCAAACACACTGGCTTTCTCCCACAGTCTGAAAAATGTGCTGGCGAGGTGCATTAGACATGTTAAATTCTCCCTCAGTGGACCCAAACAGGCGCCAGAGTGTGGTGACAAGGGAATTTTCATAGTAACTTCATTACAGTATTAATGTAAGCATATTTGTGACACTAATAAATAAACGTAAAACTTAAACACTTAGACTAACATGAAGTGAAACGATGTTCTAGAAATTCTGGCACACCTAATTTAGGGTAGGTGAGAGGAACAGTGAGCAATACCTGCACCTGAATAGTGAGTGAGACCCAAGGCACAACCCACCTTAAATTATATTACCATCGATCTGCACTGTGAGCAGCAAGGTGCAACACTGAGATGAAGTGGGATTGAAAGTGGGTTTTTGGGAACAGGGTTCCTTCGGCAATTAAATGAATGAAGGGAGCAATGACATCGGGCAAGCAGACATGGCTGGGATAAAGGCAAAATACTGCAGATGCTGGAATCTGAAACAAAAACAGAAAATGCTAGAAAATCTCAGCAAGTCTGACAGCACCAGTGGAAGAGAAGAGCAACATTTCGAGACTAGATGACCCTTTGTCAGAGCTAGCTGAAAGATAACCGTAGCAGTGGTTAGCACCACTGCCTCACAGCACCAGGGACCGGAGTTTGATTCCCAGCTTGGCTCAGTGTCTATGTGGAGTTTTCACATTCTCCCCCTGTCTGCGTGGATTTCCTCCAGATGCTCTGGTTTCTTCCCACATCCAAAAGTGTGCAGGTTAGGTGGATTGGCCATCTTAAATTGTTCCTTAGCGTCAGGGGGACTATCTAGGGTAAATGTCTGAGGTTATGGGGATAGGGCCAAGGTGGGATTGTGGTCAGAGCAGACTCGAAGCGCCAAGTGGCCTCCTTCTGCACTGTAGGATCCTATGCAATCTCTATAGCCATGAGGTGATGGTGGCAAGAGTGTAAATTGAGATTCTCATTTCTTTGGATGTTGTTTGAACATTATTTTAAAAAAGATAATCTTTTTGTCGCAGGCTAACAGTTGGTGCCTTTGTGGGCTGGTGTTGGCCTTTCGACTTCTTCCCTGAGGGAAGAAAATCCATTGAGGAGTGAACCTGAAGTGAGGGCCTCAAGCATAAACAAAGAGACGAATGTTGTTTCACCCCATTGGATTCTCAGTTCTTGTCCTTCATCAATATGATAGGAGGTGCACGCTGAGCATGAACTTCCTGCCTTTAGTAAGGGAGGATTGGAAAGCTTAATTCAGCATCTGAAAAATGGGTGCTGCACAACCAAAATGATAGGCTGCTGTACGAAAAAAAAACACAACACAGGGACAGAGACCCAGTCTTGATATGTTAATAATAGTTTGTTTTCTTTTTGACAGGGATCAAGCCCTTTTCCTTCCATAAACAAATACTCAGCAGTTTTCTGGGACTCAAATTGTGCTCAATCTCAGGCTTCGGCAGCACACGCTGTTGTTGTGTTACTCAGTGTCAGACCTCATTCACACAGCACAGCGGCAACCAGGATGCCATCTGCTGTCTTCCCATGAGCGAATTGGGCAATTTAAATAGTGTCCCTCCCTGCTTCCTTCGCCAAACACCAACAATGAAACAGAAATACTTGCTCTCGATCTGAACGTGTGAACCAAATACTCAGCTCCAGGGAGCCTGAGGGAAGAGAACCCACTGAGGAGTGATGAGGTGAAGCACTCTGTGATTACTATCTTCTCAATACCACATCTTTTCATTCTGATATAGTGGCATGAGTTCAGGAACATCACTGGTAGGGAGGTTACTCATCTTTGGGGTGCCTTTCTCAGGAGACTAAGGAAATCCAGAATGTCTGTTACGATTCTCACCAACTTTTACAAATGCACCATAGAAACCATTCTTTCTGGTTGTATCACTGCTTCTGCTCTGTCCAAGACTATATGGCTCCTGCTCCGTCCAAGACCTTAAGAAACTACAAAGGGATATGGGCGCAACTCAGTCCATCATGCAAACCAGCTTCCCATCCACTAACTCCATCTACACTCGGCAAAGCAGCCAGTAGTAAGGATCCAACATACTCTGTACATTCTCCCTTCCATCTTCTTCTGTTTGGAAAAAAGATACAAAAGTCTGAGATCACGTACCAACCAACTCTTTCCTACTGCTGTTAGACTTTTGAATGTATCTACCATATATTAATCTGCTTAATCTGCTGTTTGTAATTTTTATAAATGATTTGGATGAGGGTATTGAGGGATGGATCAGTAAATTTGCAGATGACACTAAAGTCGGTGGAGTGGTAGATAGTGAAGAGGGGTGTTATAGTTTACAGAGTGACTTGGACAAGTTGCAGAGCTGGGCCGAGAGGTGGCAAATGGAGTTTAATGTGGAAAAGTGTGAGGTAATGCACTTTGGCAGGAACAATAAATGTGTAGAGTATAGGGCTAATGGTAGGGCTCTTAATAGTGTTGAGGAACAGAGGGATCTTGGTGTATGTGTCAATAGATCCCTGAAAGTAGGCAGTCAAGTGGATAAGGTTGTTAAGAAGGCATATGGAGTCTTAGCTTTTATTGGTAGGGGGATTGAATTTCGGAGCCGCAGCATCATGTTGCAACTGTACAAAACTCTAGTGCGGCCGCACTTGGAGTATTGTGTGCAGTTCTGGTCCCCACATTATAAGAAAGATGTGGAGGCATTGGAGAGGGTACAGAGGAGGTTTACCAGGATGTTGCCTGGTATGGAGGGCAGGTCCTATGAAGAGAGGTTGAAGGATTTGAGGTTGTTTTCGTTAGAAAGGAGGCGGCTAAGAGGGGATCTTATTGAAGCATATAAGATGATTAGAGGTTTAGATAGGGTGGACAGTGATAGCCTTTTTCCTAGGATGGAGAAAGCTAGCACGAGGGGACACAGCTTTAAATTAAGGGGTATGAGTTATAGGACGGATATCAGAGGTAGGTTCTTTACTCAAAGAGTGGTTAGGGAGTGGAATGCCCTGCCTGCAGCTGTTGTAGATGCGCCAAGTTTGGTGGCGTTTAAGAGGTTAATTGATAAGTATATGGAAGAGAAGGGAATGGTTTAGTTTGGAGGGGCATTGCTTTTTATTTTGGTCGGCACAACATCGAAGGCCGAAGGGCCTGTTCTGTGCTGTAATGTTCTATGTTCTATGTTCTATGTTCTAATATATGGTGGCACAACATCAGGGACCTGGATCCTATTCCCAGCTTGGGTCACTGTCTGTGTGGGGTCTGCACATTCTCCCCATGCTTCGGTTTCCTCCCACAGTCTGAAAGATGTCCTGGTTAGGTGCATTGGCCATTCTAAAATCTCTCTCTATGTACCTGAACAAGTGCTGGAGTGTAGCAACTCAGAGATTTTTATAGTAACCTTGTGGTCAATGCAGCCTTAATGGACTGAATGGCCTCCTTTTACACTATAGGGATTCTATGATTCTATCAACAACCGCCGAACATAAAGTATGACAGTGCAAATGCCCCTGAGGGACAACATCTAATAAACCTACATAATAGTAAAGTGAATGAAATAATTGTGATATCCATAACAGTATCTCAGTACCCAGACGTCCATCCTGTCCTCGATATGTAATCACTCTTCTTTCACCACCACCATGTCTTGTTGTGACTCCTCAAGTAGACAATCTCTTGCCATGTGGCTGCCCACGGGACATATGCTGCTACATGTACTTACATCCTGAAATGCTGAATCTGGAATTAAACATTTAATGATGACCATTGTTAATTGTCAAAAAAAAAAAGCCCATGGGTTCAGGTGCTCCGGTCCGCCTTGTTGTCCAAAAAGGGACATACACGCGATGGGTCGTGAGAGGGCTGCTCTGGGATTTTTTGAGAGTATCCTAGTGCTTCACGTCGTTACTGTACGCTTGACCTGGACCATTTGATGAGCAACATGACAGCTCAGTGACTATCACCATTTGCTGTGCAGATACATGGATTTGGGCCAGTATCTGTGGGAGTTAGCGCATTCTCCCTGTGGTTGTGTGGGTTTTCTCCGGGTGCTCCAGTTTCCTCCCACAACCCCAAACATGTGCTCTTAGGCTAATTGGTGTAACAAATTGTCCCTAAATTGTTTCCCCAATCTGGGTTCCAATGTGGATTTCTATAAACATCGACAAGGGTCGTGGGTGGTAGAGAGAACTCACGTTGTTAAAATGGCGGCGTGGGCTCGTTGGGCCAAAGAGCCTGTTTCCCGTGCTGTGTTGTTCTTTGTTCACTAATGTCCGTCAGGGAAGGACATCTGCCGCCCTTACCTGCTCTGGCCTATGTGAGTTTCCAGTCCCCCTACAGCAATGTAGTTAACTCTGAAATGACCTCTGAAATGGCCTAGCAAGCCGTTCAGTTGAGGATGGACGTTAAATGCTGGCTCAACCAGAAATGCTCAATATTGCATGAGTGAATAAGGAGAAAGATTACATGCATGGCAGTGCCTGACACATAAGCTGGATTGGTGCCCACTCCTTGTCCTACTGACAGGGGTGACACTCCTCTTATTAAGTTGTGTCCCTAGAGTGGGACTTTAACCTAGAGCTTCTGGCTCAGAGGTAGGGACTTTGCCAACTGGACCTTCTGTGTGTTTGTGCATGAGTGTGCATGAGTGTGCTTGTGTGCGTGTGTGTGTGTCTGTGTGCGCGAATGTGTGTGTGAACATTTGTGTATATGTATATTTGTGTGTGTGTGTGTGTGTGTGTGAGTGTGTGTATATTTGTGTGTGTGGTCAAATTTGTGTGTGTGTGTGTGTTTGTGTGTGTGTGTGTGTGGTGTGTGTGTGTGTGTGTGTGTGTGTGTGTGTGTGTGTGTGTGTGTGTGTGTGTGTGTGTGTGAGTATACACCCTCCTCTATTCCTTATTCCATTATTTTTAAATGCTCATGGTTAATGTCTCCTAGTTGTTATGAGGATGTCAACACATTAACTTGTCTGCTTTTCTCCACAGGTGCTGCCTGACCCACTGAGCATTTCCAGCACGTTCTGCTCCCTGTTGAAGGCAGGTTGCCTTTGTTCTTGCTGCAAATTGAATTGGAACAAAACTGCAGCAGGTGCTTGAGACTCAGGCAATTTTTGTTTCACTGCTCATTAACATTCCACATAATCATCCTCATGTATATTGTCACGTCTAACACAAGTAATTGATAGCTCTCTCTTCAAAGCAATCAGAAGGTAACGTGTAGTTTTCCATGTCGTTCAATTCTGGCAGAGACACAGTGAATTCACACCTTTCATGTTTAATACATTATTCTGAAGAGCTATGAATGAGCAAATCTAGCTGTTTCATCTAAGAAACTATTGCTTGCCAACAGGCAGTTAGAAGTAATTTTCTAAATAAAGGTCTATGATCCAACTGTACATCTATTGTCATTAAGAACATGCATTCTTCCTGATTGTATCACAGTTTGGTATGGCTCCTGCTCTGCCCAAGACCACAAGGATCTATAAAAAGCCATGAATGCCGCCCAACCTATCAGTCAAACCCTGGACATTCTCTCTTCCACCTTCTTCCTTCGGGAAAAAGATACAAAACTCTGAGGTCACATACCAACCGACTCAAGAATAATTTCTTCTCAGCTGCTGTCAGACTTTTGAATGGATTAACCTTGCATTAAGTTGATCTTTCTCTACACCCTAGCTATGACTGTAACACTATATTCTGCAATCTCTTGCTTCCTTCTCTATAAACGGTATGTTTTTTCTGTGTAGTATGCAAGACTTTTCACTGTATGTGACAATAATAAACCAAATCAAATCATATACAAACAACTCTATATCAATGGATGTTACAGCAGAAAGCACATGATGGGCATCAATCTCCAGCCTAACTCTGCGACACTCCCAGATCCATGACCATGTGAGTCTATCGGTTGAACTCTTATTGCTCTATCAAAATATTAGAGGTTCATGTCCTGTTCAAATATTTTAGTACAAAGGTTTAGGTTGACAATACAATACTGAGGGAGTGCTGTGTTGTCAAAAGACCTTTCTTTTGGATGAGGCATCAGATAGAGTTTGCCCTTCCCAGTAAATATTAATAAATCCCTTGGCATTGTTTTGAAGGCAACGTAATGCCTGTTGCCTGGCCAATAGTTCTCTGTCAGGATCAGATCCCTCATAGTCAGAATGTGAGATGTGGCTCAGTTGGTAGCATGCCAGCCTCTGAGATGCAAGATTCTGCAATCATGTCCCACTTCAGGCTGGTTTCAGTGCAGCGTTGAAAGAGTGCTGCACTGTTGAAGGTACTTTTGGACAAAACATCAAACTGAGACCACAGCTAGCTGGTGGATGTAAACATTCCCATGCAATATTTTAACTAGAGTTCTTCCTGGAATTGAGGTCAATATTCATCCCTCAATCAATGCCACAAAAATAGATTATCTGGATATTTTATCACATTGCAGCATGGTAGCATAGTGGTTAGCACTGCTGCCTCACAGCGGCAGAGATCCATATTCGATTCCCACTTGGGTTACTGTCCATGTGGAGTTTGCACATTCTCCCCGTACCTATGTGGGTTTTCTCCAGATGCTCCAGTCTCCTACCACAGTCCGAAAAACATGCTGGTTAGGTGTATTGGCCACGCTAAATTCTCCCTTAGTGTACCAGAATGTGTGATTAGAGAATTTTCACAATAACTTCACTGCAATGTTGATATAAGCCTACTTGTGACTAATAAATAAACTTAAACTTAAAACTTTGCTGTTTATCGGAGCTTGCTGGGCATGAGTTGGCTGCTGCATTTCCTATATTTCAACAGTGATGCACTTCTAAGGTGTTTAATTGGCTGTATTTGTTAGGAAAATAAGAGTGGTAAACATTAGATATAAGGCTTGGTTTTATGCAGTTTTATTTTAATGATGCTGTGCCTGGAAGGCACCAATAGTCAGATTCATGCCAGACAAAGGCTTTTGTATGCAAATTATTACCTAAGTGAAAGGCAGATTCAAAATGTGCCCGGGTAGAGGGATCTGGGCATCTTTGTTCATGAATTGGTATGCTGGCGCAGCACATAATAAAAAAGGCAAATGGGATGTGGTCATTTATTGCAAAAGGATTGGGGTACATAAGCAGAGGAGTATTGTTGCAATTGTATAGGATGTTGGTGAGACCACATCTGGAGTATTGTGTCTAGTTTTGGTCTCTTTATTTGAGGAAGGATGTGGTGACAGCGGAAGTGGTTCAGAGGAAGTTCACCATTGATTCATATTGATCACAGATTGATTTGGGGAATGCAGGGTTAACATATGAGGAGAGATTAAACAGTTTGAGCTTCTACTCGCTGGAATTTAGAAGGATGAGAGGGGATCTGATCGAGGTACATAACATTCTAAAAGGGTTTGATAAAGTGAGTGTTGACTAAATGTTTCCCCTTGTGGGGCAATTTGGAACAAGAGGTCACAGGTATAGGTTGAGAGAATTGTGATTTAAAACGGAGATGAGGAAGAATGACTTTTTGTGGAAGGTGGTGTATTTGTGAACTTGCTGCCCCATAGCATTGAATCATTGAATAAAAAAAAGGGAAAAGGGGATATGAGGAACAAGGGGGAGGTGGATATGAGACCAGGTAGAGATTTGCCATGATCTGATTGAATGGAAGAGCAGGTTCAAAGGGCTGAATTTGCCTTCTTCTACTCCTAATTCCTATGATCCTATGACATTCATTTATCAAATCAAATCAGCTTGTGTGGTTGGTTATTCATTCACAACAAAAGTCAATAACTGAGGAAGCCTTTAGAATGGTGCATGAATTGAAGAGGAGTTGGTGGTGTTTCCAAGTGCCTGTTATCCTTGTTCTTTTCAGTGGTAGAAGTTGTGAAAGATGCTACCAACAAAACCTCAAAAAATTACAGCAGTGAATCTTGTAGATTGTGATGATAGTGATTTAAGGTGGTGATGTAGTGCTGATCAGGCAGGTTGCTCTTAACTGAATGATGTCAACTTTTTTGAGTATTGTTGAAGCTGCACTCATCCAGGCAAGTGGGACATATTCCATCACAGTCCTGACTTAGACCTTGTAGATAATGTTAGAAAGTCAGAAAGTGAGTTACCCAGTGCAGATTTTCCAGCCTTTGTTATACAGTTTGTAGCTACAATGTTTAGATACTCAGTGGATTCAAAAGCCACCATTTGCCACAGTGGGATTCAAAGATGAGTTCCCCAGAAGACTACCCTGAGTCTCTGAACTATTGGTCTAGGGACATTACTGCCTTCCCACTGCCTCCCCAGCTACAGTGTTTGTGGCTTGCCTAATTGTGTTTCTGGTCAACGATAACTCCCAGGAAATTAATGGTGGGAGATTAAATAATGGTAATATTATTAAATGTCAAGAAGACTAAATGTTCATTTCTTGGCATTTGTAGGACCCGAATGATATGTATCCAGAATGTATCTGAATGTGTCCAGATCTCCCTGCATGTGGACACTGACTGCTTCATTTTCTGAGAAGTCGTGAATGAAACTGAACACTGTGCAGTCATCAGCAAACACCTCCACTGTAACTTTATGATGGAGTGATTGTCATTGATTTGATTTGATTTAATTTATTCTTGTCACATGTATTAGTATATAGTGAAAAGTATTGTCTCTTGCGCACCATATGAAGTATGCCATTCATAGAGAAGAAAAGGAGAGAGGAAAGCAGAATGTAGTGTTACAGTCATAGATAGGTTGTAGAGAAAGATCAACTTAATGCAAGGTTTTTCCATTGAAAAGTCTGACAGCAGCAGGGAAGAAGCTGTTCTTGAATCAGATGCTATGTAACTTCAGACTTTTGTACCTTTTTTCCGATGGAAGAAGATGGAAGAAAGAATGTCTCGGGGTGAGTGGGGTTCTTAATTATGCTGGCTGCTTTTCCGAGGCAGCAGGAAGTGTAGATAGTGTCAATGGGTGGGAAGCTGTTTTGAGTGATGGATTAGGCTACATTCATGACTCTGTCACAGAATCACAGAATACTGCAGTGCAGAAGAGGCCCTAGAGTCCATCGAATTGTACAAAATGCCCTGACCAGCCAACAGCATTTGACCTATAGCTTTAAAAGTTATAGCATGCCAAGTACTCATCCAGGTACTTTTTAAAGGACGTGAGGCATCTCGTCTCCACCACCCTCCCAGGCAGTGCTTTCCAAACTGTCACCACCCCTGCATAAAAACTTTTTTCCTCAAATCCCCCCTAAACCTCCCACCCCTCACTTTTAACTTGTGTCCCCTTTGTAACTGACCTTTAACTAAGGGAGAACAACTGCTCTCTATCCATCCTCAACATCGTGAACACCTCAATCAGGTTGCCCCTCAGTCTTTTTTGCTCCAATGAAAATAACTGAAACCTATCCAACCTCTTTTCATAATTTAAATGTTCCATTCCAGGGAGCATCGTGGAAAACTCCCTCCAGTGCATTCACATCCTTCCTATAATCTGGCAATCTGAACTACTACTCCACAGTACTCCAGCTGAGGCCTCCCCAGAGCTCTATATAACTCCATCATGACCTCTCTGCTTTTGTAATGTATACCCTGATTGATAAAGGCAAGTGAGCCAAATGCCTTTTTCCACCACCCTATTTACCTACCTTTTCATCTTCAAAGATCTATAGACAAACACACCAAGACGCCTCTGTTCTTCAGAACTTCCCAATGTCAGGCCTTTCAGAGTATACTTCTTTGTCAAATTACTGCTTCCAAAGTGCTTACACTTTTCAGAGTTAAATTCCATCTTCCATTTATCCACCCATTTGACCATCTCATCCATGTCTATCTGTAACCCAAAATATTCAATCTTACTGTTAACCATCCAGCCAATCTTTGTGTCATTGGTAAGCTTATCGATCCTATCTTCCCATTTGTTGTTTATATAAATGAAAAACACAGGGGGCCCAGCACAGATCCCTGTGGCACAATACTGGTCAGTGACCCCTGATCCCCGATCTAGGGTGTAAAAGCAGTAAAGTAGCAAATGATGCAGATTCGGCCTAGGTCACTAACCCTGAGGAATTTGTATAGTAATAACCTGGAGCTGAGATGTTTGACCACTAACAACCATTTTCCTTTGTGCCAGATATGACTGCAAAGTGGAGTGTCTCTCCTCTGATTTCCATTGACTTCAATTTTTCCAGGGCTCTTTGAAGCTACACTTAGTCAAAAGCTGCCTTAATGTTCGGGGCAATCACCCTAAATAAAGTCAGGAACTATGTTTCCTGACAGAGCACTAGCTAAGCATCAGCAAGCAGGTTATTAGTGAGTAAGTGCCTCTGTTGATGACACCTTTTGTTGAAAATGGCCCGATGGAGCAGAAGTTGGCAGGATTAGATTTGTTCTGCTTTTTTGTGGATAGGGCATATCTGGTTACTAGAACAAAGAACAAAGAAAATTATAGCACAGGAACAGACCCTTCAGCCATCCAAACCTGCACCAACTATGCTACCTGACTTAACAAAAACCTCCTATGCTTCCGGTTCCACATCCCTCTATTCCCATCTCATTCATGTACTTGTCAAGACGCCCCCTTAAAGGCCACTACCGTATCCACTTCCACTACCTTCCCGACAACGAGTTCCAGGCACCCACCACTTTTTGTGTAAAAAATCTGCCTCGTATACCTTAAATCTTACTCCTTGCATCTCAAACCTGTGCCCCCTAGTAACTGACTCTTCCAGCCTGGGAAAAAGCTTCTGCCTATCCACTCTGTCCGTGCCCCTCATAATCTTGTAGACTTCTATCAGGTTTAATAGAACATAGAAAAATTGCAACACAAACAGGCCCTTACTACTCATCCTTGGTAGTCTCAAGGGCAGTTGCAAATTAACCACATTGCTGTGGCTCTGGAGTCACATGTAGGCCAGACCAGGTCAGGAGGTAGATGTCCTTTAGGGAAGGAAAATCAGTGGACCAGATAGGGTTTTCCTGATAATTGACAATAGTTTTATGGTCATCAGTAGATTCTTCGTTCTAAATTTGTTCTTATTGAAATCAAATTCAACCGTCTACCATGGTAGACTTCGAACCCAGGTCCCCAGAAAATTAGCTGATTTTCTGGATTAATAGTCTGGTGATAATACCACTAGGCCATCATCTTCCCTATTTTGTTGTGTAGTTACCAGTGTTATAACTGCAGAGAAACACTTGTTTAGCCATAAGCATTTCTGAGTTGCTTGAGCTGATGTAATAAAAACCTTCACATTATGCTCTATGTAAAATGAGCAAGATAAGGGAGTCAAGCTTATTCAGGCACATTTGTGCCTCAGCATAGTTTTTCCTCAGTTTTACATAGCTATGAAGATGGCTGGCTATCCCTTTACCACCAAAGCCAGACAGTTAGGCAGCAGAGACAAGAAACCAGCCCATTCCCACATCCAAGCTTCCACCCATTACTTTGACTGAAGGGACAAAGCAGCTGAACTCCAGAATGACAATAGGAGGCTGATTAATTGTAATTGAAAGGAATGGGCCCCCAGGTGTTGCCTAATTCCCTTATTGGAAGAAAGAGGCCCCCAGGTGGTGCTTATTTCCCTGATTGGAGGAAAGGGGCTCTCAGGAGATGCCTGATCCTCTGATTGGAGAAAAGGGGCCCACAGGTGGTGAGCTCTCCTTCCACAAGAATCCCAATCATCTGAAGATCCCAATTCTGAAAACAGACGTAGTTTCCATGGTGTGTTGTATGATGTTGATTACAATTCAATAGGTCTGAACTGACATTTTAGTCATGCATGGATTAACTGTAAATCTTTATTGACTCTTAGAATAATTTACAAATATACAAAAGAAAGAGTTCAAGCTGGGGGCTGTGTCTGTGCTTGCTGGTACACTCAACTCTATCCAACACTTTATTGATCTTGGGTGCAGATCATATACTCTCTTACATCATTGTGTGGGCAGTACTGTATTCAGTCGTCATTAACCTTATGTGTTCCATACCTCCCACCAAGTCTTCATCCATTATATTTTATCTTATTTCTTACGTTGTTATTACTATCAAACATTTACTACATTGTTACTACCCCATCTCCCTCCTCAAGTCCCTTAATTCAAAGTTTCAGGTGGTCAAGAGATCTGATATTCTTTCCAAATCATCTTCACTCTACTGTTGGAAAAGCAGTAGTCTTTGTCATTATTGTTTTTTTCTGCAGGTTTAGAAGCTATTCTGGTGCCTGGGCATGTTTACATCCTTTTCTTCCATTCTTTAAGTGGCATTGCACCTGGTCTATTCAGCTCACACATTGGTATTTCATTTCCTGTGGGAAGGACAGGCATTGTATTCATTTTCTCGTTATTTCTTTCACTCTTCTGTTGTCTTATGAGTCATGGTGACATTCTCTGTGGTGGAGAATAAGGATACTTGTGACTAGAACGAGGTTTAGTGGTACGTTCTGTGTTTCATTATTGGTAATAAATACCTGCAACCAGGTTCCAGCGTCTTATATGGCTTTGACATGCTGGTTGATGGTTTTGTTCAGTGGTTGTTGTGTTGGCCTACTGTACCATTGCCAGAGCTGAAAGTTAAGCTGGTCACTCTCACATCTGACACTAGAGGACTCCTGTTTGCCTTCTGGGAGTTGTCTACTCTGAGCATTGTCTGACCATAGTCAGTTTCCTGGCACCTGTAACAAGAATGAACAACCCTTCTTCGCAAAGACAGAAGACATTCAGAGCTGAAGTCCCAATCTGGATACTCTTTTTTTTTTCCCACTTGAAGAACTTGGGAATTTTCAATTCTGTATGATTTATGACAATGGTTATCTTGACATCTCCCACCATTTTGAGAAAATTCAGCGCTAAACTGACATTCTTGTGGAAGAAAGAGAAAGGCTGGCCATGGATGATGAACATCAACTTGAAGGTTTATGTGCCATCAGGGATATGTCTGTGACCAGAACTTGAAATCCTCTGGGCACATAGAGAGTTATGTCTGTTGTTCAAAGCCAGCAGTCTTTAAGCCATGTTTCTTTAACCTACAGGATCGTTACATTCTTCCTGCCTCCAATTTAAAATTTGGTAAATGACCATTAACTGAAATGTTCACTTTGCAAAACAAGAAACCAGGGTCTTTGATCTCACCCATGGAGCATAAGTATGCATCTTTTGGGTTTGAAGTCTTGAACCTCATGCAAGATCTTTGGGCTTTCTGTGTGCTTCAGAGCTTTTGTCTTACCATAGAATCACTACAGTGCTGAAGGAGGCCATTCAGCCCATCAAGAATGCACTCTGACAGAGTTTACTGTAGAATCTAATCCTCAGAGACAGGAGCTGTCAACAAGCCCCTCTCCTTCATGAATACCGACGCAAAGTATTCATTCAGGATCTTCGCCACTCCCTCGGGCTCTAAGCACAGTTCCCCTCCTCTGTCCCTAAGAGGTCCAATTTTTCCTCTAACCACCCTTTTATTCCTAACAGGAATAAAAAGCCTTTGGGTTTTCCTTAATCCTGTCTGCCAAAATCATTTCATGCCCCCTTTTTGCCCTTCTAACTCCCCGTTTGAGCTCCCTCCTACTCTCTCTCTATATTCCTTCAATGCTGTCTCGGTTCCCAGCTGCTTTGACCTATCATATGCCTCTCTTTTCTTCCTAACCAAGTCCTCAATATCCCTAGTAATCCACGGCTCTCTAATGGATGTCAAAAGATTTTAGTAGTTCTTCAAATTCAGCAGATGATTCTCGTTAGTTTTTGCATCTTGGAGTGAACTCAAATGCCACATGTTCAGATATTGCCCTCGGGGATTGAACTTTAGCCAAACAAAGTTTTGTTCAAACTGTAGTTCCGACTCTAGATTAGTTAAAGATTTCCCAGGACTTGCTATAACCTGGAGTTTTAAAAGATTTAGTACACTCCTGCTTGGACTGCTGACCCTGTGTTCTAGGATTTGAAGCTAAATTTCCAAAGGAGATTTAACTGAGTTTTGTTGCAGTGAGGACGGTTAGATCTCTACCTTCAGCTTCCAAGCCTTTCTTTGAAATTTTATCCTGGTGATTTTTTCTCTACACCTTTGATTCTGAAGCTTCTTTTCAGGTTGGACTGCTTTGTTCATTTTTTCTTCAGACTTCCAGCATTTTAGTTTCTCTCTACATTTTCTACGAGGTTTTGTGTTCTTCCACAAGCTGTCATCATGTTGTAGAATGTAGGTTGCAGTTAACTGTAAGTCTTTATTGATTCTTAGAACTTTACAAATATACAATAAAGGGTATGAGCTACGAATGGTCTCATTGCTTGCCAGTACATACAGCTCTATCCAACCCTAGATTGACTCAGAATGCAGATCACATGCTCTCTTACATTGCTGTGGCAACTGCTTTATTCAGTTCCACATTAATCGTATGAGGTAGACCCATGTATTATATTGTGCACAGACTGAACATAGAGGGTGGGATTTTTCCCTGTCACTGCAGCATGTTGGGCAGTGGCAGGAGACAGTGGGCTGTTTGCTGATGGTAGGTTCCTGTGGTCAAGCCATTGTTAGTGAGGTTTCCCACTGAACACACCCCTTTCCTCCAGAAAAAGTAAGTTGGGATGCGTCATTGACAGAACCGTAAGATCCTGCCAGCAACAAGGTTATGACAATGGCATTTTTCTTATGTATTTGTCCAGGGGTGTTGACATTGCTAACTGGGCCAGCAGTTATTACCCATTCCTAAGTGCCCTTTAAAAATTCATGGTAAGCTCTCTTCCTGAACTGCTGTAGTCCATGTAGTGTAGGTAAACCCACAGTGCTGATAGGAAAGGTGCTCCAGGGTTTTGATCCAACAACAATCTCAGGAATTTTAGTGAGTTCTAGTAGTGCATCTTGGTGATGATATACACTGCTGTTACCGAGCGCTGGTAGTGGAAGCAGTGAATTTGTTTTCTAGGGCTGTAGCTGCACTCATTCAGACAGGTGAAGAGTATTTCATCACACAGCTAACTCGTGCTCTGTAGATTGTGGACAGGCTTTGCGGTGTCAAGAAGTAGGTACTCTCTGCAGAATTTCCAGCCTCTGACCTGCTCTTGTAGCCACAGTATTTATGTGAACAGTTTAGTTATGTTTCTGGTCAATGGTAACCCCAGGATGTTTACAGTGGGAGGATTCAGCAATAGTTATGCCATTGAATATTAATAGACAGTGTTGGATTTTCTCTTTTTGAAGATTGCCCAGCATTGTGCAGTGTGAATGTTACCTGCCACTTATCAACCCAGGTCTAAACATTGCTTCAGTATCTGAACAATGAGCAATCGTCAGTGAATATCCTCACTTCTGACCTTATGATGAAAGGACACTATTTATTGATGAAATAGTTGAAGGTGGTTGGGCCTAGGACACTATCCTGATCAACTCTGTAGTGGTGCCCTGGGAATGAGATGATTGATTCCAACCATCTCCTATGTGCCAGGTATGACTCCAGCCAGCTGAGAGTTTCCCCCGATTCATACTGACTTCAATTATGCTAATGCTCCTTGATGTCACTGCAATGATATCAATCAAGCCAACGAGGTTGACTTATTGGAATAGGAACTTCCTGATTCAAGTAGCAATTGATGGGCCAATTGGGGAATCTTTTCCTTGTATTTAACTGGGAGTGACAGTTCCTCTGGCCCTTCTGAAGGTAGACTGCTGACTGATAGTACTCTGTGTACTGCTGTTGGAATTGAATGTGAAGGGATTTTTGAGAGGTCACTTCTGCCTCTGAAAACTTATTACAACAACACTTAGTGCCATGCTGTCAAAAACAGTTACTTTCACTTCATCTCCTGAGTTTAGTTCTTTTGTCCATATTTGACCCAAGGCTGTAATGAGGTCAGGAGCTGAGTGACCCTGGTGGACCCAAAACTGAATGTCAGGGAGCAGTTTATTGCTGAGTAAGTGCTGCTTGGTTGACAGCAGCTCTTTGTTGAGCATTGAGAGTTGATTGATGGAATGGTAACTGGTTGGGTTGGATTTGTCCTGCCTTTTGTCCATAGTCCATACTGGGCAGTTTTCCACTTTGCTGGGGGAGATGCCAGTGTTGTAGCTGGACTTAAGTAGTATGAATAGGGGCACAGCAAATTAGGGGTCTTAACTACTATTGCTGGAATATTATCAGGATCCATTGTCTTTGCAGCATCTAGTGTCTTCTCAATATCACGTGGGGTGAATTGAATTGGCTGAAGACTGACATCTGTGGATCTCAGGAGGAGGTTGAGATGAATCATTCACTCGGCACTTATGGCTGAAGATTATTGCTCAGTCTTATTCTTCTATAGTTGTCTAACACATTTCAATTTTCTTCCAAATGTATTTGATATTTATTGGCAACATCTTTATCAGTACAGCACTGATAAAATAAATGTTAACATCTCTGTTGAACCAGCAGACTGAGAAGGGGAACATCAATACATTATTTAGCCTGTCCTATAAACTCATCTATTCCATTTGATCATGGCTAGGGATTGGTGAGCTCAGTGAGACACTGGTTTGTGATGCAGTGTGCCACTAACAGTTTGATTTGATTAATTATTGTCACATATATTGGAATACAGTGAAAAGTATTGTTTCATGCAAGCTATGCAGACAATGCCTACCTTTCATAGAGTGTATAGTGGAGAGGGAAAGGATAGGGTGTGGAATATATTGTTGCAGATACAGATAGGATAAGGATCAGTTTAGTATATGGTAGGTCCATTCAAACATCTAATGGCAACACGGAAGAAGTTGTTCTTGAGTTGATTGGCATGTGACCTTAGACTTGTTTCCGATGGAAGAGAGAATGTCAAGGTGTTTGAGGTCCTTGATTATGCTGGCTGCTTTTCCGGGGCAGTGGGAAACGCGAACAGTCAATGGATGGGATGCTAGTCTGCACGATGGATTGGACTACATTCATCACCTGCTATAGTTTTTTGCGGCCTTGGACAGAGCAGAAACCATACCAAGCTGTGATATATCTGGCAAGGATGCTTTCTATGTTTAACTCAGTAAGGTTCCAATTCCTGCACCAGCTGAGGTTATCCTCAGTTATCCACAGGAATCGTAATAGGTGGGACAGAAAATTTGGCAGACCACCTAGGGCGGGAATTTCTGGTCTTGGGAGTGTGCAACCAGAAAATCCTGCCCTTCGTTGGGAGAAGTGTTTCCTGATTTTCCTCTGTGACAATCTCACTTTTTAAGATTATGCTGTCATAATCTGGATTCTTCCAGCAGTTTCTCTGCATTTAGCCTAGGCTGGCGATGGTTTTTCTCTATCACTAGATTTATAAATATGGTAAGCATTCATCCGATATCATTCCACAGCACAATTTTCACACACACTTCTTTAAGAAGTGCAACTAAAATGTTTCCTCCAAACTAACGTCTCGATCGTAGCGACAATGTATTTTTCCACTCATGGTAAAATATGCTTTTTAAATTACTGTAAATCTTTTAGCAATCTCAGGCTGAGGAACTCAACCCTTTTCTTACTAAGCATCAAGCTACAGAAACCCAGCCTGGGAATGAGGTATCCCTTTCATACTGTTCTTTTGATGTAATAAAGAAACTGGCCTCTGGTACAGTCCACTTCACTTTCTTTCTATTTGTGAAAGGTTTTTGAATTCTCTTTGAATGCATCTGGTTTAGAGGGTCATTCCCATCGGGGGTAAAATTTACACTGGGGGCTGAGTTTGGCTAAAGTTTGGTGCAAATAGGCCATCAGCTCCCACGTCAGTCTCTGCCCCAGCCAGCCTGACATTGTCCACCTCCTATGAATGAGAAATTAATTTTCATTAGCATTCGCCTATTCCATGTCATCATGAGAGAAACGGTGCTACTCTGTGAAGCCAGCCCAATGGTATAAGAGACTGTGCAATGGTGCACATGTGTGGCACAGAACGCAATGAGCTGAATGGAAGTGAAGACGCCCCATGCAGAGATCTTGTCATGTAAATGGGGAAACACTCTTGCATTTTGCCAGAAGGAGCCGGTGCAAACAATGTAATCGAGTGCGCTGAAGACGTCAAAGGCATTTGCTGTGCTCAAAAACACATTCGTTTGGGGAGTTGATGAACGCGAAAAGGTTTCTTTTTGCTGGAATATCTCTATTCAGAGAAAATGCCATTAATTTCATTGTTCTTGATTTTTAGTATTCCTGCCACATACATTTTTTTTGATAAATTAAAACTTAACGGAAAGCTAAGCACATTCTAATCCAGAATGTTTTCTTTTAATTTTGACAATGATGGGAGTTTGATATTTATCTCCTTTTTAAAGAAATTCCTCTGCACAAAAAATTAACAACTTCAAAAGAATTCTCTCCCCTGCCATCCCCTCCCCTGCAAGTAAAATCTGAAGGTTCATTTGCTTAATAGGCCGGCATCTGTTTGTTTATAGATTTGCATTTGATTAACCTGTGGGCTTTGGTACAGGTCACTGTTCCCATGGCCTGTCGGTTCTCTGAAGGAGAAATCTATTCGGAATGCAGACCGCTGTACTTCACCCCGGCTGATCTTTCCCATCAGAGTGAGAATCTGGTTGCCATGACGCTGGCCTCCATTGCAAGTGCTGAGACCATTTCTAGTGTGTGACAGGAGATGTCTCGCGTGACTCTCTTCCCTGTTTTTACCATTCTGCAGCCTAGAACTTTTTTTTGCATAGAATCCCTACAGTGCAAAAAGAAGACCAATTGGCCCATTGAGTCTGCACCAAATACTTGACAGAATATCTCACTCAGACCCTCTTCTTCCACCCACCTATTACCACCATGTTCCCCCCGCCCAATAATTCCAATAACCATTTGCCATGGCTAACCTATACATCTTGGGACATTAAAGGGGCTATTTACCATGCTCAGTCCACCTAAACTGCACGTCTTTGGATGGCAGAAGAAAATCGGAATATCCTGAGGAAACCCACACAGACATGGGGAGAATGTGCAATCACCACACAGACAGTGATCCAAGCTGGGAATCTAATCGGGGAACCTGGCACTATGAGGCAGCAGTGCTACCTGTTGTGTTGCCCCTCATATTCAGAAACCCACAGATATAAGTCAGCAATATAGACCCTGAATGATTGAAGTTGCGATCTTACCACAGAATTGTAAAGTCACTACAATGCAGGAGGAGATCATTCAGCCCATTGAACCCACACCGACAACAATTCCATCTAGGCCCTGTACCCCTAACCCCATGTATTTATCCCACTAATCCTCCTGACACTAAAGGGGCAATTTAGCATAGCCAATGCACCTTACCTGCATATCTTTGGGCTCTGGGAGAAAACCCACGCAGACATGGGGAGAATGTGCAAACTTCAGACTGTCACCTGAGGTTGGAATTGAATCCTGCTCCTGGAGCTGTTGTTGAATAACTTAATGGTTGAGCAAAGGGGAGTGAGAGATTTATACAGCTGATCAGTTTGTTTTGGAATTTCCTAAGTCAATCTACAAACTCCGTGGACTGAGGCTTGGCTTCTTCTTCTGCGACTGGATCCTATACCTCCTAACCCATCGACTGCAATCAGTAAGGATAGAAAACAACACCTCCTCGATGATTATTCTCAACACACGTGCTCCACAAGGCTGTGTTCTCAGTCGCTTGCTATACTGCTTATACACCTACGACTGTGCAGCCAAATTCCCCCTCAACTCAATTTTCAAGTTTGCTGATGGCACCATCGTAAGATCTATCGTATGACTGGGTCTCAAACAACGATGAGATGGAATACAGGAAAAAAATAGAGAACCTGATGAACTGGTGCGGTGACAATAATCTCTCGCTCAATGTCAGTAAAACGAAGGAGATTGTCATTGATGTCAAGAAGCGTAGTGGAAGACATGCCCCTGTTTACATCAACAGGGATGGAGTGGAAATGGCCAACAGCTTTAAATTTTTAGTGTGTGACAGGCAACATCTCCCGTGACTCTCTTCTCTTGTTTTTACCGTTCTGAAGCCAGGAACTTTTTTTCATAGAATCCCTACAGTGCAGAAGAACCTGTCATGATCCCTTCATTCCAACGCTCACCTACTTCCTCAGGAGGCTAAGGAAATTTGGCATGTCTGTTACAACTCTCACCGATCTTACAGAGGCACCATAGAAAGCATGCTTTCTGGTTGTATCACAGCTTGGTATGGCTCCTGCTTTGCCCAAGACCACAAGAAACTACAAAGCCAACCTCATATCCATTGACTCTATCTATATTTCCCACTGCCTCGGCAAAACAACCTGCATAATTAAGGACCCCACACACTCTGGACATTCTCTCTTCCACCTTCTTCCATTGGGAAAAAGATGCAAAGGTTTGCGATCATGTGCGAACCAACTCAAGAACAGCTTCTTCCCCTATGTTGTCAGACTTTTGAAGAGATCTATCTTGCATTAAGTTGATCTTTCTCTGCCTCCTAGCTATAATTGTAATACTGCATTTTGCACTCTCTCATTTCCTTCTCTATGAACAGTATGCTTTATCTGTATAGCCTGCAAGAAACAATACTTTTCACTGTATGCTAATACATGTGACAACAATATATCAAATCAAATCAAAATCAAATCAAAGGGTTATGAACAAAACCTTGTCCATCACTCAATCCAGCCTCCCATCCATTGACACTGTTTACACTTCCTGCTGCCCTGGAAAAGCAGCCAGCATAATCCAAGAACCATGTACCACTGAAATTCTCTCTTCCACTTTCTTCCTTTGGGAAAAAGATACAAAAGTCTGAGGTCACGTACCAAAGAAATAATTATTGATGAATCTATTGGAATCTTTTGCGGATGTAATTTGTAGAATTGATCGAGGAGAACCAGTCGATGTGGTTTATTTAGATTTTCAAAAGGCTTTCAATAAGGTCTCGCATAACAGACCACTATGTAAAGTTAAAGCACATGGATTGCAACTAATGTATTGAGATGGGATTAGAAAAGGCATCTGGGTGTGCTCAGGCTCAAGTCCAGCAGGTTTATTTCGTAGCACCAGCCACAAGCTTCTGGAGCACTGCCCCTTCATCAGGTGAGTGGTAGTCGATATGCACAATCTTCTTGGAGACCATCTCCACTGGGAGCTGGCAGTTTGTGGGGCAGTGTTCCGAAAGCATGTGGCTTTGCTACTAAATAAATCTGATGGACTTTAACCCGGATTCGTGAGAATTCTTACTGCGCTTGCTCCAGCCCGACGATGGCATCTCCAAATCATGTCTTCAGGCTGGCAGGGACAAGATGGGCCAAATGGCCTCCTCCTGTGCAGCAATTTTTATATGGTTCTATGATATTGTGCCCGAGAAAAGAAAATGAAGCACAAGAACTCTAGGTGTTAACAGAACGCTACAGCACAAACAGGTCCTCCAGCCCACAAGTTGTGCCGATCATATCCATACCTTCCAGGCCATAGAACTATCTGTAACTCTCAATCCCATTAAATTCCATGTACTCATCCAGAAGTCTTTTAAAAGGCCCTAGTGAGTTTGTCTCCACCACCACTGACGGCAGCCGATTCCATTCATTCATCACCCTCTGAGTGAAAAACTTACCCTTGACATCTAAGAACAAAGAACAAAAAACAACACAGCATGGAAACAGGCCCTTCGGCCCAATGAGCCCATGCTGCCATTTCAACAGCGTGATTTCTCTCTTCCACCCATGACCCATTTCCATAAGTTTATGGAAATCCACATTGGAAACCAGATTGGGGAGACAATTTAGGGACAATCTCCTCTGTACTTGCTGCCCAGCATCTTAAACCTGTGTCCCCTCATAGCGACCATTTCAGCCCTGGGAAATAGCCTCAGAGAATCTACCCAATCTATGCCTCTCAACATTTTATAAACCTCTATCAGGTCGCCTCTCAACCTTCTTCTCTCTAGGGGTAAGAGACCTAGCTCCTTCAACCTATCTTCATAAGACATGCCTCCCAATCCAGGCAATATCCTTGTAAATCTGTTCTGCACCCTCAGAATAGCTTCCACATCCTTCCTGTAGCAAAGCAACCAGAACTGCACACAGTAATCCAAGTGGGGTCTGACAAGGGTCTTATAAAGTTGCAGCATTACATCCTGACTCCTAAACTCAATCCCTCGATTAATGAAGGCCAACACACCATATGCCTTCCTGACCACATCCTCCACCTGTGAGCCCAATTTAAGAGTCCTATGGACCCGGACCTCAAGATCCTTCTGCTCCTCAACACTGCTAAGACTCCTACCCTTGATATTATACTCCTTCATCCCATTGGACCTGCCAAAATGGACCACTACACATTTATCCCGTTGAAGTCCATCTGCCACTTCTCCACCCAGTCTTGCATCCTTATCTGTGTCTTGCTGCAACTTCTGACATCCCTCCAGTCTATCCACAACACCACCAACTTTCGTGCCGTCGGCAAACTTACTAACCCATTCTTCCACTTCCTCATCCAGGTCATTTATGAAAATAACAAACAGCAAGGGTCCTAGAACAGATCCCTGGGGCACTCCACTGACTGACCTCCATGCAGAAAAAGACCCAAAAGTGTCGGAGGTTGAATGAAAGTTAATATACTGGAACAAAAAAGAGTTTAGTATATTACAATTTGTTGTGTCCCATTTAAGAGGCATCATATTCTGTTGGCTTGCTGGGAGCCATGTCTCTTTCGTGAGCATCTAATTTGGCCACTGTCGAGGTTATTTGTTATATGTACTGCCTGGCTGCAGGTTTAACAGCTTGGAAGACAGGCTCAGCGTGCACTCAGGTGTGTGATGAGTTTGATAGCTTCCTTTACCAGCTGCTTCTTGCTGTTTCCATCTGCTATAAGCAGAGAGTGCCACAAATTAGCTGTGTCTCTATTTGAAACAACAAGATTTCAGAATTGAATCATCATAGAATCCCTACAGTGCACAAGGAGGCCATTTGGCCCATCAAGTCTGCACCGACCCCAATCTCACCCAGACCCTATCCCCATAGCCCCACATATCTACCCTGCTCACACCCCTGATACCAAGGGGCAATTTTCCATGACTAATCAACCTAACTTGCACTTCTTTGGAATGTGGGAGAAAACTGGAGCATCGGAGGAAACCCATATAAGGGGAGAATGTGCAAACTCCAACAGACAGTCACTAGAGGCTGGAATTGAACCCATGTCCTTGGTGCTGTGAGGCAGCAGTGCTAACCACTGTGTCACTATGCTGTCCCATTGATGCACAGATTTTGTCCTTTCCCGGGAGATGACAATTTGAATCGTTATTTTTTTTGATTGCTACTACGTACCTTCCCATATGCCTTTGTAGTTTCCAACTTGGGCAGCTCCGTCCTGCTGATGTTACAGTTCTTTGTGAAAAAAGTCATCCCAAAAGGTAAAGACAATGACCCTGCAATGGAGCCCACTCACAACTGGGAAGCACAGTCAATACTTGCAGGAGGTGAGGCAAGCATCTCTGTGTTATATTCTCTTTGGATACTTCATTACAATGTTAATGTAAATCTATTTGTGATGCTAATAAATAATAATGAATAAAAATGCTTGGTGAATTAATAACTTTTGATCCATCATTGACTGAAAATTCTCGATTATCTCCACATTTCAAATAACTCAACTCCTCCACCAAATACGTTCTGTTGGGATTATTGTGAACTGACGGGTTAATTGTTCAACCAACTCAGCTAAACTGGGCCCGTTCATGATCTTATAAACAGGGTAATATTCCAAACTTGATGGTAATTTATTTTTTGCTGAAAACATCCTCCAGACCAGGCAATGATAAACAAAAGCCTTGACCCCTCTTGGTTCAAACTGTTGCTCTGTTTTCAAAGAACAAAGACCAAAGAACAAAACAGCACAGGAAACAGGCCCTTCGGCCGAACGAGCCCGCACTGCCACCCCGATGTTCCCACCTCTACCCGTGGTCCCTGTCCATGTTTATAGATCTATGGATTAAAAACCAAATTTGAGACAATTTAGGGAGAATTTGTTTTGCCAATTAGCCTAACAGCACATCTTTGGAATGTGGGAGGAAACTGGAGTACCCGGAGAAAACCCACACAAGCACAGGGAGAATACGCAAACTCCCACAGACACAGGCCCAAATCCATTTATCTGCAAGCACAGCGATAGTCACTGAGCTGTCGTGTTGCCCATCAGATGGTCCAGGTCAAGCGTACACTAACGACGTGAAGCAGTAGGATACTCTCGAAAAAGATCCAAGAGCAGTCCTCTCATGACCCATCGCGTGTATGCCCCTCGTTAGACAACAAGGTGGACCAAAGCACCTGTAGGATAAAAACAAGTACATCAATATCATCAATTTACCCAATTTACCCAATTTACCCAATATCAATTTACCCAAAGGGTGGTTCGGGAGTGGAATGCCCTGCCTGCAGCGGTTGGTGGCGTTTAAGAGGTTAGTTGATAAGTATATGGAAGAGAAGGGAATGGTTTAGTTTGGAGGGGCATTGCTTTTTATATTGGTCGGCGCAACATCGAAGGCCAAAGGGCCTGTTCTGTGCTGTAATGTTCTATGTTCTATGTTCTATCATCTATTTACACATTTCCTAGGGACTCCCAAGATTCATGATCCCTATTTTAAATCAGTTTTTTATACCCCCCCATTCCCATTCTGTTCATGTGCCCATCTAAGTATTTCTTAAATAACTCCAGAGGACATGCCCCCACCACTTTACTTGGCAGCACATTCTATACCCCCACCACCCTCTGTGTGAAAAAACTCCCTCTAGCATCCAAATTATACCTTACCCCCCTCACCCTAAGCCCGTGACCCCTCGTGCTATTTGAGTCCATCCTAGGAAAAAGCTTAACCCTGTTTACTCTATCTATATCCTTTTCATTGGATTTTCAACTACAATGATTGTATTTCGCTGCACCTTACAGTGAGAAAGCACACCAGTATCTGATCCATTGCACTGAATGGAATATTGTATGATTCCTTACGGCTCAAGTCATAGAATCATAGAAACATAGAAGTTAGGAACAGAAGGAGGCCATTTGGCCCTTTGAGCCTGCTCCACCATTCATTACGATCATGGCTGATCATCCAATTCAATAACCTAATCCTATTTTCTCCCCATAACCTTTGATCCCATTCGCTCAAGTGCTATATCTAGCTGCCTCTTTGAATACATTCATGAATCAGGGGACGACGCAAAAAATCATGTGATTTCTTAACTCAATGGTAATTATTGTGCCATGTGAGGGAAGAAAATTATTGAAGAAAGGATTACGTGCAGACTGCTTGAACGTGTTCTTTTATTTTGTTAATTGTGGCAGCTGAACAATAAATACACAAGATCCTCAAATGTATCATGTACTTGTGACATGAATTTATATAATGTTTTCCATGCCCTTTGGCAGTCAATTTGTACACAGCAAGCTCCCCTTAGGCAGCAATGCGATAATGAAATGATCATTCTTTTGCACAACATTGGTTGAGATAAATATTGTCCAGGACCTCTAGAGAGAACACTCACCTCTCCCCTGACTTGTTCTTAAAATAATGCCACATTATTCAGGGTGCAGTGGCATAGTAGTTAGCACTGCTGTCTCACAGTGCCAGGGACCCAGGCTCGATTCCCAGTGTAGATCATTGTCTGTGTGGAGTCTGCATGTTCTCCCCATGTCTGTGTGGGTTTCCTTCAGGTATGAGGTGCAGGAGTGTTTATTTATTATTGTCACAAGTAGGCTTACATTAACACTGTAATGAAATTAAAATCCCCTAATCACCACACTCTGGCGCCTGTTTGGGCACACTGAGGGAAAATTTAGCATGGCCAATGCACCTAATCAGTATGTCCTTCGGACTGTGGAAGGAGGAAACGCATGCAGACATGGGGAGAACATACAGATTCTGCAGATAGTGACCCAATTTGGGAATTGAACCCGGTCCCTGGCACTGTGAGGCAGCAGTGCTGACCACTGCGCCACCATGCCATCCCAACTGCGGAATTTTCATCGTAACTTCATTGCAGTGTTAATGTAAGCTTTCTTGCGACACTAATAAAAACATTTAAAAATGTGAGAGGGCAAGCCTTGAATCAACATTTCACCTGAAATACACCTTACAGAATGTAGCACTACCCTGGCACTGCACTGCAGTGTCAGCCTGGATTATCTGGTCAAGTCCCCAGACAGGGACTTGAACGTGCAACTTTCTGACTCAGAGAGAAAAAAATGCTAATTGTGCTTGACTGCTACTTCATGAAATAGATAGGCTACTAAATATGTAAAATTTAGATTTGCTGAGTGTCGCATGAATTAACTCGTGTGCTTTTATTGTGAGATTCAAGCTGGCATCCCTAATATTAAGCCTCATTCACATTGAATGAAACACATTGATAATTGGAACAGATAACCACAAGAACACAAGAAATAAAAGCAGGAGTTGGCCACCAGCCCCTTCCAGCCTGCTGTGCCATTTAATACAATCATGGCTGATCTATGCATTTTCTGTGCTATTTCCGCACTATTCCTCGATCTTTCAAATATTCATCCACCTCCACTGTTAATACTTCATAGAATCGTAGAATCCCTACAGTGCAGAAGGAGGTCATTCAGCCCATCGAGTCTGCACTGACCACAATCCCACCCAGGCCCCATTCTCATAACCCCTCATATTTGTACTGCTAATCCCCCTAACACTAGGGTCAATTTACCATGGCCAATCAATCTAACTTCTAATGATCCAGCATCCACCACCTTGTGGAGCAGAGTATTCCAGAGTTTCACCACCCTTGACAAGAAGAAACTTCTACATATCTCAGTTTTAAATGGCCGGCCAGCCTTAGGCAATTGAAGATTGGATCAATCTTATTGGGACAGTACATTGTCAGATAAATGAGGAGAGACTAGGAAAAGGAGGATATTGGGTGAAACAAGTCAGAACCACATGCAGCAGTCAGAGTGTTATCAGAGGTGGTTAGCTGGCAGCGGGAAGAGTGTGTAGGTACCTGATACTGGGGTTAGCTGCCTTACGACAAACCAATATTTATGGAGAAGGCTTCAAACTGTTCATAGGCATTGCTTTTTATTTTGGTCGGCACAACATCGAAGGCCGAAGGGCCTGTTCTGTGCTGTAATGTTCTATGTTCTATGTTCTGTGTTCTATTTGCACGTGCGAAAAGGCAACAATTGCTTGGCCACCGACTGATTTTTTTTGGTCTTTACAATATGCTGGCAGACAAACCTCTGAATCATAATAATAGTTTAAAGTTTGTTTATTAGTGTCACAAGTGTGCTTACATTAACACTGCAAGGAAGTTACTGTGAAAATCCCCTGGTCACCACACCTGTCTGAGTACACTGAAGGAGAATTTAGCATGGCCAGTGCACCTGACCAGCATGTCTTTCAGACTGTAAGAGAAAACCCACGTAGACACAGGGAGAACATGCAAACTCCACTATGACCCAAGATGGGAATTGAACCCAGGTCCCTAGCTTTGTGCAGCAGTGTTAACCATTATGCCATCAGAGTATACTTCCTGTCCTCCATAGTTTGAGAGCCTGCCCACCAGATTCGCCATGTTGTGCATTGATACCAATTGATACCAGGGATAAGAGACTGAATTAAGATACAAGGTCTGAAATAAGAGCTTTTTATACACTGGCAAAGTGAAAGTTAAAGGGGGAGTGGTTGATGTCTTCAGAAAGTTTAACGATTAGTTAGCAAATAAGTAAATTCCACAGAACATAGAACATAGAACATTACAGCACAGAACAGGCCCTTCGGCCTTCGATGTTGCGCCGACCAATATAAAAAGCAATGCCCCTCCAAACTAAACCATTCCCTTCTCTTCCATATACTTATCAACTAACCTCTTAAACGCCACCAAACTTGGCGCATCTACAACTGCTGCAGGCAGGGCATTCCACTCCCGAACCACCCTTTGGGTAAAGAACCTACCTCTGATATCCGTCCTATAACTATCACCCCTTAATTTAAAGCTGTGTCCCCTCGTGCTAGCTTTCTCCATCCTAGGAAAAAGGCTATCACTGTCCACCCTATCTAAACCTCTAATCATCTTATATGTTTCGATTAGGTCCCCTCTTAGCCGCCTCCTTTCTAACGAAAACAACCTCAAATCCCTCAGCCTCTCTTCATAAGACCTGCCCTCCATACCAGGCAACATCCTGGTAAACCTCCTCTGTACCCTCTCCAATGCCTCCACATCTTTCTTATAATGCGGGGACCAGAACTGCACACAATACTCCAAGTGCGGCCGCACTAGAGTTTTGTACAGTTGCAACATGACGTTGCGGCTCCGAAATTCAATCCCTCTACCAATAAAAGCCAAGACTCCATATGCCTTCCTAACAACCTTCTCGACCTGACTGCCTACTTTCAGGGATCTATGCACATACACACCAAGATCCCTCTGTTCATCTAGACTACTAAGAATCCTACCATTTGCCCTATACTCTACACATTTATTATTTCTGCCATAGTGCATTACCTCACACTTTTCCACATTAAACTCCATTTGCCACCTCTCGGCCCAGCTCTGCAACTTGTCCAAGTCCCTCTGCAAACTATAACACCCCTCTTCACTATCTACCACTCCACCGACTTTAGTGTCATCTGCAAATTTACTAATCCATCCTTCAATACCCTCATCCAGATCATTAATAAAAATTACAAACAGCAGGGGCCCCAAAACAGACCCCTGAGGTACACCACTTGTCACCGAACTCCAAGATGAATATCTCCCATCAACCACCACCCTCTGTCTTCTATCTGCTAGCCAATTCCTAATCCAATTAGCTAAATCACCCTCTATCCCATACATCTGCATTTTCTGCAGAAGTCTTCCATGGGCCACCTTATCAAACGCCTTACTAAAGTCCATATATACCACATCAACCGCCTTACCCCCATCCACCTCTTTGGTCACTTTTTCAAAAAACTCAATGAGGTTAGTAAGGCACGACCTACCCTTCACAAAACCATGCTGACTATTTCCAATCAATTCATTACTCTCTAAATAAGTATAAATCCTATCCCTAATAATTCTCTCCAATACTTTGCCCACAACAGAAGTAAGACTCACTGGCCTATAATTCCCTGGAAGGTCTCTCTTCCCCTTCTTGAACAACGGGACCACATTCGCTATCCTCCAGTCCTCCGGAACCACACCCGTAACCAACGACGACCTGAAGATCAGAGCCAGAGGCTCTGCAATCTCCTCTCTTGCCTCCCAGAGAAAGAAGAAGGACATGAATTTACAACTAGTACATAAAAGGGAATTTTTCAAGCATTGATTCAATCTGAGGATTCACAAGGGAGTTAAACAACCAGTCGAAAGAAGACAATATAAAAGGCTATCGTGGAAAAGCAAAAGGATATTGTTCCTGATATTGTAGAGGGAGGCTGCTCAGGAAGGTACTAGTGATTCAGAGACCCAGGGCAAGATCTGGGGACCTGGATTCAAATCTCACCAAGGCAGAAGGTGAAATCTGAACTATTTAAAAAATCTGGGCTTAAACGTTTAATGATAACCATGGAACTATTGTCGATTGTTACAAAAAACCCATCTAATTCACCGATGCTCTTTAGGGAAGGAAGTCTGCCATCTTTACCTGCTCTGGCCTACATATGACTCCAGACCCACAGCAATATGGTTGACTCTCAAGTGCCCTCTGAAATGGAGGGCACTTAGGGATGGACAATAAATATTAACCCAGCCAGCGATGTCCTCATCCTGTAAATGAATATTTTTTTAAAAATTGCTTCAATATGGGGATTTTCACAGTAACTTCATTGCAATGTTAATGTAAGCTACTTGTGACAGTAATAAATAAACTGAAAAAAAGATGGTACAAGGACAAGAGGACATGGAAAGCACTTGATTTTTTTGGGAATAAATATAGACTCCACTAACTTTCAGGGTCTAAAGCAGTGACGATACCTGGGCTGGGAAACCCAGTGCTGGCCAATGTTTAAACCTCAGCCAACATCAGCGAAACAGAATATCTGGTCATTAGTATATTGCATTTTTTGGAATCTTGCTGAGCACAAATTATGGCTGCTCCATTTTCTACTTTACAACAGCAACTATACCACAAAGTTACTGCATTTGATATAAAGTGCCCTGAGGCATCATGAAAAGCACCATATAAAAATATCTCTCTATTATCTTGTAGCATTACTGTCCCACACACCATTCAAATCCACTCAGATGCTCTATACCATTGGCTTTCAATGTTCCAGTACTTTGATTATCTTGCAGCAATATTCAGCAAACCATCACTGCTCACCCTGCTCTTACAATGGGCATTAATGAAGGCAAAAGAGACCCTGCCCTCTGACTCTTCAGCTGGCGTGATACCCATGTCACCCCTCTACAGGAAGGCTCACTAAACTAAATGCCCCAAATAGGCACTTAACTAGGCAGAGGCAGGCCTCCTCTGGCGTGGGGAACCCCGAGAAATGGATATCCACCTCTCGTCATCCACTGGCCAATCTACAGCTTTTACCAGCTGTGTATTACTCTGCAGCGCCAGTGGGAGCAGTGCCACCCAGTCGACCCAGTTCTGAGGGAAGGCTGCATTATCAGAGGTGCTTTCTTTCGGATGATATTTAAAACGTGAGACCATAGCTGGAATTTTATCACCTGAATTGGGCTGGGCGAGGCTCGTAGAACGATATTCTCCATTGGCCTCAGGCGGGCGAGGCACTAAAACTCCGTCCCATTGAAGTTTATCGATTAGTTGTAAGTAAGGTTTACAATAACACTGCAATGAAGTTACTGTGAAATTCCCCTAGTCGCCACACTCCAGCACCTGTTTGGGTCAATGCACCTCACCAGCACGTCTCTCAGAACGTGGGAGAAAACCGCAGCACCTGAAGGAAACCCACGCAGACACGGAGAGAACGTGCAGACTCTGTGCAGATAATGACCTAAGCCGAGAATCGAACCTGGGTCCCTGGTGCTGTGAGGCAGCAGTACTAACCATTGTACCTGCCAAATATGGCCAAGAATGGGCTCAGAATGGTTGTGAGGGGAAACAGGGGAAAAGAGTTTTGGGTTAGGGCAAAAGGGGGTGGGAGGAACCTTGGTTACTATGTAACAATGGCATTATCACTGAAGCCATAACTCATTAACTTGCTTGTGAAGTGTACTTGGGGCTTCATGAGTGATAAATTGCTATATGATCAGAGGTTTAGATAGGGTGGACAGTGATAGCCTTTTTCCTCAGGTGGAGAAAGCTAGCACGAGGGGACATAACTTTAAATTAAGGGGTGGTAGTTATAGGACGGATGTCAGAGGTAGGTTCTTTACCCAGAGGGTGGTGAGAGTATGGAACGCCCTGTCTGCTGCAGTTGTAGATGCGCCAAGTTTGGGGGCGTTTAAGAGGTCCGTGGATAGGTTTATGGATGAAAAGGGAATGGTTTAGGTTAGAGGGTCATTGCTTTTTCATAATTGGTCGGCGCAACATCGAAGGCCTAAGGGCCTGTTCTGCGCTGTAATGTTCTATGTTCTTCTTTGTTCTATATAAGACAGGCTGTGCCCTGAGTCCAGGGCAACTTCAAGCTCTTTTGCTGTACATCTGATTTGTGCTGGATGCAAAAATTTAAGAGTGGAGGAGATGCAGTTTGGTGATGTTGTACATACAACACTGCAGCTCGGTTATACGGTTTCACTTTGAGCACCAATATACTGTGTACGACACATTCATAATTCCCTAGCATCCAAACTCACAGTATGACAACAGTAATGACCTCTAGCCAGCGTTCATCTCACAGCCCAGAAAGCCTTGGGATAATATTTACTCGCAACATAAATCATTATTTACACTGAGCCATTCATCTTACTGAACTTGTTACACGTTTTATATATATATAAAAAAACAATTTCTCACGGTGACACCATCTCCTTGACATCTAACCGGTTGACCCGTGAACGGCGGAGTAGTCTGAAGTCAGCCACATGCAGTTTTAGCAATCAGAGTTAAATAGTAATTTCACAAAGAAGGGTCCTGCGTTCCCCCCCCCACCCCACACACACATAGGCCACCTCCCCCCCTATCTTTGACTTTCCCTATCAATGCTGTCCATTTTAGCTGCCATCTCAAACACAGCCTATCAAAGTGGCCTTTGTGCTGGTGAAAAAAACAGTTTCTTATTCTCTGGCAAACATCATCATTTAGCTGAAGCAGCAGGGGGAGGTGGCTGTGCGGGGGTGGGTGGTGGTTGTAAGCTAGGACGACCAGATGTATTTGGGCTGCTGTCAAGCAATTTCATCGCACCACCTGATCTATGGCAACAGACTGAAAAAAGGGTCACTCATATTCGCGTCGAGTGCACTCTCAGGGGAGCCACCAATCACTTGAGTAAAAATGTTACACAGAATGTGCTTGGGTTATTGATATTCTGGACTCATTTGTCTACACAGTATTATTCATTGAATAGGCCAGCAATCGTTCAGGTAGCTTCACTCTTTAATACATTTAATGCATTCAGCACTCCATTCTAAAGCGGGGTAGGGAGAACGTCATTTTTACAGGCAACACAGTGGTACAGTGGTTAGCACTGCTGCCTCACAGCACCAGGGACCTGGGTTCGACGCCTGGCTTGGGTCACTGTCTGTGCATATTTTCCCCGTGTCTACTTGGATTTTCTCCCAGTATAAAGATGTGTGGGTTAGATGGATTGGCCATGGTAAATTGCCCCTTCATGTTAGGGGAACAAGCTAGGGTAAATGCATGGGTTATGGAGATACGGCCTGGATGGTCAGTGCAGACTCAATGGGCCAAATGGCCCCTCCTGATTGTAGGATTCAATAATGTTGATCCAAATGAGAACGCAGAATGCAAATGTGGGCTTGAGTGTTAAACAGAAGGAACCCAGAAAGTGACTAAACTTGCTCATCAAAGATATCCCCCTATCAGTCTCATTTCTGCCTTATTTTATTTCTTCCTATCACACTCCCTCATCACTGTGCACTGTGGATGAGTGGAACTTGTTCATTTTTTGCCACATTTGCACAAATCAGTGGAGGCATTCGTGGAATATAGAAAGTGTAGCATGGAGCTTAAAGAAAGCATTGAGGAAAGCATAGAGGAGATATGAGAAAGCTGATCAAAGTAGGGAAAATCCAAAGATATTCTTTAAGTATATCAGTGGAAAAAGGATAACCAGGGAAAGAGTAGTCATTTGGAACCAAGTGAGCAATCTGTGTGTGGAGCCAGAGACATTGGTAGAATGTTAGTGAATACTTTGTATTCTTCACCTAAGAGAATGAGAATGAATTCAGGGAGAGAGACTGTAAATTTCTTGAGCAAACTGGCAAAGGGAATGATAAGATTTTTTGGAGTGTTAGCAGGCTTAAAAGTGGATAAATTTCCAGGCCCACATTAATTGAGTCCCAGGCTACAGCGGGAGGCAAGAGAGGAGATTACAGAGGCTCTGACTCAAATTTTTAATTCCTCCCTGGCCACAGGGGAGGTGATGATGTAGAGATGCTGGTGTTGGACTGGGGTAAATAAGTAAGAAGTCTGACAACACCAGGTTTAAGTCCAACCAATTTATTTGATAGTAAACTCATAAGCTTTCAAGGCTGTGCTCTTCGTCAGGTGAATGAGAATATATCGGTTGGTCTTAAACCTGGTGTTGTCAGATTTCTCACGGGGAGGTACCAGAAGATTGGAGAATAGCTAATGTGGTTCCACCATTTAAGAAGAGTTATAGAGATAAACCAGGGAACTAAAGACCAATGGCTCTCACAACAGTGATAGGGAAACAACTGAAGAAAATTCTGAAAGTGAGAGTCTATCTCCACTTGGAGAGGCAAAGCCTGATCAGGGCTAGTCAACATGGCTACATCAGAGGAGATCATGTTACTAACAAATTTGATTGGATATTTTGAGGAGGTGACCATTTGCATAGCTAAGGGTGGTGCAGTTGATGTAGTTTATATGGATTTCAGCAAAGCTTTTGGCAAGGACCCACATAGGAGATAATAGAGAAGGCAAATGCACATGGGACACAGGATAATTTGATGAAGTGGATTCAATATTGTGGAGAAGAAGGCAATGACTGAAGGCTGCTTTAGTGACTGGAAGCCAGTGTTCAGTAGCATACTACAAGGATTTGTGTTGGGTTTCCTGTTAATCATCATTTATATAAACAATGTGGGAGGTAGGATTAGTATGTTTGTAGATGCCAAAAGGATTGGCATTTTTGAATGTCTTGGGCTATAAAAAGGTATAGATGGGATGGTCAAATGGGCAGTTAAGCGGCAGATGGAATTTAACCCTGAAAAGTGTGAGGTTTGGAAGGAGTAATTTGACAAGAAAATATTGAATGAGCAACATGACACTAGGAAAATCTGAGGAACAAGGGGATCTTGGCGCATTTGTCACAGATCTTTGAAAGCGGAAGGACATGTCCGTGGGTGTTGCAAAGGACATGTAGGACACTTGCTTTTATCAATTGGGGTATAGATTACAAAAACGAAGAGGTCATGATAGGGTTGTATAGAACTTTGTGGGGCCACAGCTAGAGTACTGTTTGCATCTTTGCTTGCCACTTATTGGAATGATATGATTGTATTGGATGGGATGCAGAAGAGATTCACTAGGATGCTGTCTGGAATGGAACATTTGAGTTATAATGAGGGGCTGGATACGCTTGGGTTGTTTTCATTGGAGCAGAGAAAACTGAGGGTGTAATCTGGTTGAGGAGTACAAGATCATGAGGAAAATGGACCAAGTGAAAAAGGAGCAGCTGTTCCTCTTAGTTGAAAGCTCGGTTACAAGGCATCAGAAGTTCAAGGTGAGGGGCAGGAAGTTCAGGGGGAATGTGAGGAAAAACCTATTTACGCAAAGGGTGGTGACAGTCTGGAATGCGCTGCCTGGGAGGTTGGTAGAAGCAGATTACCCCACATCTTTTAAAAAAGTATTTGGATGAGAACTTGGCACATCAGAACATTCAGGGCTATGGGCCAAGTGCTGGTAAATGGGATTAGGTGGAGTCATTGGCTGTTTCTCACATGCTAAAATGTCTCTTCTGCACTGCAAAATTCTGTGATATTGTTAACAAGTTGTGTTCCCTATATTAACTTTTTAATGATCAGTTTTTACAGGAACATAGAAACTAGAAGCAGGAGGAGGCCATTCAGCCCATTCGAACCTGCTCCACCATTCATCTTGATCTTGGTTGACCATCAAATTCAATATCCTGATCCCCCTTTCCTCCCATATTCCTTGATCTCTTTAGCCCCAAGAGCTATATCTAATTTCTTCTTGAAATCACAACATTTTGGCCTGAACTACATTGTGTGCTCATGAATTCCATATACTTATCACTCTCCGTGTAAAGATTTTTCCTCATCTTGGTCCGAAGAGATTTGCCCCTTATTCTCAAACTATGATGCCTAATTCTGGATTCCTAACCAATATTGTTTCATGTACAAATTTGGAAAGAATACATTAATTTCCCTTGTCTAAGTCATCAATAGATGATGTGAACAGATCCCTGTGGAACCCCACTAGTCACAGTCTGCCAATCGAAAAAACACCCATTTATTCCAACTCCTTGTTTCATGCCTTCTAACCGGCTTTCTATCCATCTCAAAGCTTTACCTGCAATCCCATACACCTTAACCTTACATAGTAATCTGCTGTGTAAGACCTTGTCGAAAGCGTTCTGAACATCTAAATAAACCACATCCAATGGTTCTCCTCGGTCAATCTACTAATTGCATCCTCAAAGATGATTTGTAAGTGGAATTTTCAAGTATGATTTCCGCTTTGTAAATCCGTGCTAATTTTGTCTGATTATACCACTGCTTTTCTAATGCTGCATTATGGAATCCTTGATAATAGACTCAAGCAAATTCATCTACTATCGACATTAGGTTCACTGGTCTATACTCCCCTGTTCTCTCTCTATCTCCTTTTTTGAATAGCAAGCTTACATTAGCTACCCTCCAACCTGCAAGATCCAATCCAGAATCCAAAGGATTTTTATTTTGCTACTGCTGTCGTCTCTAAACCATTAGTGGAGCATGAAAAAGGATGCCATTGTTGGCTTACTTCTCAATGGATTCTTCCTGTGGGTTTCATTTTGTTGTCTATCTGGAAGTGTTGCCTTTGGGGCTGAAATCTGAAAACAGGAGGTAACCTCGCTGCTGCAGGCAATAGGACTTGGGTTGACATAGTGCCAGTGGTGACCATTTAAGAAGCCACTATTGGAATTCTATCTAGCTGAGGATGGTGATGTGCACCCAAGAGCTACCAGTCCAACCAGCAGGCTGGCGGCTCAGCAGCACCACTCACTGGTGATAGCCATTGCTCAAATTGTAGCTCCCGGATGAGGGTGCCTCAATGATGAGAGCATCTTTGGGTAAATCAGGACCAGACAGGCTGGTTCCAGCAATGGACTGGTGAGAGGGGAGCGGTGTAGAAAGTAGTGATCATGGAGCACTAATGGCACTATTGTCATGGAGGAGTGGCTATTGCTGCTGGGGGGCAGGAGTCCACTTCCGAATGCCCGTAGAGGAGGCACCCATCCTCTGGCCAGTTGAGAGGCCATCCAGCAAACAAAATGGTGGGGGGAGTTATCTGTTCTTTTTCAAACCTTTTTAAACCAGAATGTTTTTCCTGAGCCAAGCACCAACAGCTATAGGAGACAAGATACTTCTGCTGATACTGCTCTGTGCTGGCTGTAGGCTATCGGATAATTGTGGACTATGTATAAAAATTGCCCTGTTGAGTTTCCCTGTCCCTGCGGCCAGTGCACCGGCTCCACATAAGGGACGTGTTCTATTATCATCATTTGATATGCTGTCCCTAGTGCAATCTATAAAGCTTCCACATCAGCAAGATGTGCGCGTGTTCCCTAAAAGACAAAAAAAAGATGTGTGCGTGTTGGGCAGCGTTCCCTTAATTTATTTGGATGAATTTCTGTTTGCTGTTCTTTCTGGTTCTGGTGAAATTATACTACGTTGCTTAAATGGATGTTGGCCTAATGTCTAAATGAAATAATGAAATTTCTTCCAAAGAAAGGGACATGGCAAAAACAACAAGCCCATCTGGGTGGGGCCTTTTGGCATTTAAAGAGTAACTAAAATTAACATAGATTAACAATTAGCCTGTCATTCATCAGAATTAATAGCAAAGTCTGATTTCATTGTTTAGTATAATTCTTCTTTAACTAAAGTTTATTTATTAGTGTCACAAGTAAGATTACATCACCATTCCAATGAAGTTATTGTGAAAATCACACACAGTCTAACATTTTGCAAATACCAGTGCAATCTATTCACTGTGTAGTCGATATGGCACGGCACAATAGGTGGTACAACGGCATAGTGGTTAACATTGCTGCCTCACAGCGCCAGGGACCAAGATGTGATTTCTGGCTTGGGTCATTGTCTATGTGGTGCCTGCATGTTCTCCCCATGTCTGTCTGGGTTTCCTCGGGGTGTTCCGGTTTCCTCTCAGAGTCTGAATGACGTGCTGGTTAGCCGAAAAGATAAAAGCAAATTCCTGCAGATGCTGGAATTTTTGACAAAGGGTTGCCTGGACTCGAAATGTCAGCTCTTTTCTCTCCTTACGGATGCTGCCAGACCTGCTGAGGTTTTCCACCATTTTCTCTTTTGGGTGCTGGTTAGGTGCATTGATCATGCTAAATTTTCCCTCAGTGTACCTGAACAGGCGTTCGGATGTGGCAACTGGGGAATTTTCACAATAACTTCATTGCAGTGTTAATGCTTATGACACTAATAAATAAACTTTAACTTTAGAAACACAGAAACTAGAAACAAGAGGAGGCCATTTGGCCCTTCAAGCCAATTCCATCATTCATCTTGATCATAGCTGATTATTGAATCAATATCCTGATCCCTCTTTCCTCCATATCCCTTGATCCCTTTAGCCCCAAGAGCTGTATCTAATTTCTTCTTGAAACTAGATGCGCTTAGGTCTCAACTATTTTCTGTGGTAGTGAATTTCACACATTCACCACTCTCTGGGTGAAGAAATTTCTCCTCACCTCTGTTCCAAAGGGTTTACCCCTTATCTTCAAACTATGACCACTAGTTCTGGACTCCCCCACCATTGGGAACATTCTCTCTGAATCTACCCTGCCTAATCCTGTTAGAATTTTATAAGCTTCTATGAGATCCCCTGATTCTCAGCTGTTTATAAATTAACGGTCTTCCTGATACACACATCCTTTCACCCAGCTAGCCCTACATTCCCCAAAAGCAGAAAGCAGTGCACCCATTTTACTCCAACTTTAGCTCAAATGATTTCTAGTGCCAGTTTATTTGATACAGATTGTTTGATTAACATGCGGAATTACAAACTTCTTCTGCTGTCTCTAATTATGACTCTATTACAGCAGTCAAGCCGATGCTATAGCTAAATAGCAGTTCCAAAAGCAGAAATGAGGTAGTCAGAAGGTTAATGGGTATGAAGACAGAGGGCTGGGTGAAGCGAGGAGTTTGATGTAGCCCCGCTGTGAACGATTTTCACAGTCTTTTATTTCAGAGACCTCCCTCCACAGCTTTGACCCTGGTCATTGACTCGGGGGCCAGAGACCCAAGGCACTTAAAATCACATTATAACTCACTCAGGGTTTCCCATTGAATACCAGTGGATGGTGAAGACGCATCTCATTATAATACAGTCTATAAAAAAGGGAAGGCTGTAAAACTTCTAAATAGTTGGCAGTAAGATTTAGCTTCAGTGCAGGCCCACTGCAGGCAGAAGTGGATTGGATATACACCTTGTTCCTTTTGCCTTTCTGGGACACTTCACATCTGGACAGTTTTAAGCCTCTAATCTTCACATCCTCCTGTTACTGGTCAGCAAAAAAGCCACAGCTGGCCAGTGGTCAGGGATGCTAAATGTGAGGAGTGAGTTTCTCTGTGGCCTTGCAGTGGGGATGGAGTTGCACATCTCTCTGTAAGGGCTCTCCTACACCTTCAGTTCTATTCATTTATTTAATTGTGTCACAAGTAAGTTTACATTCACACTGCAATGACATTACTGTGAAAATCCCTGAGTCGCCAAACTCACGCGCCTGTTCGGGTGCATTGAGAGAGACTTTAACATGGCCAATGCACCTAACCTGCACATCTTTAGGACTGTGGGAGAAAATTGGAGCTACCAGAGGAAACCCACATAGGTATGGAGTCTTAGCTTTTATTGGTAGGGGGATTGAATTTAGGAGCCGCAACGTCATGTTGCAACTGTACAAAACTCTAGTGTGGCCGCACTTGGAGTATTGTGTGCAGTTCTGGTCCCCGCATTATAAGAAAGATGTGGAGGCATTGGAGAGGGTACAGAGGAGGTTTACCATGATGTTGCCTGGTATGGAAAGTAGGTCTTATGAAGAGAGGCTGAGGGATTTGAGGTTGTTTTCGTTAGAAAGGAGGCGGCTAAGAGGAGACCTTATTGAAACATATAAGATGATTAGAGGTTTAGATAGGGTGAACAGTGATAGCCTTTTTCCTAGGATGGAGAAAGCCAGCATGAGGGGACACAGCTTTAAATTAAGGGGTGGTAGTTATAGAACGGATATCAGAGATAGGTTCTTTACCCAGAGGGTGGTTAGGGTATGGAATTCCCTGCCTGCGGCAGTTGTAGATGCGCCAAGTTTGGTGGCATCTAACAGGTTAGTGGGTAAGTTTATGGACGAAAAGGGAATGGTTTAGGTTAGAAGGTCATTGCTTTTTCCTAATTGGTCGGCGCAACATCGAAGGCCGAAGGGCCTGTTCTGCGCTGTAATGTTCTATGTTCTATGTTCTATATGGGGAGAACGTGCAGACTTCAAACAGCGACCCAAGCCGAAAATCACACTCAGGTCCCTGGTACTGTGAGGCAGCGGTGCTAATCTATTTGCCACTGTGCACCCCACAAAAGAAAGAATGTACTTACCCAAGGGTCACTTTGTCCTACTCCACATTTGCCAATCTCCCTTCAGCTGCTGGTAAACCGGCCCAACTCAGACACGTCAATTTATGCATTATAGGGAGGTGATTGCCTAGTGGTATTATTACTAGACTATTAATCCAGATACTCAGCTAATGCTCTGGAGTCCCAGGTTTGAATCTTGCCATGGCAGATGGTGGAATTTGAATTCAGTAAAAAGAATCTGGAATTAAGAATCTACCGATGACTGTGAAATCATTGTCAAAAAACCCATCTGGTTCACTAATGTCCTTTAGGGAAGGAAATCTGCCATCCTTAGCTGATCTGGCCTACATGTGATACCAGAGCCATAGCAATGTGGTTGACCTTAATTGCTTCTGCATGGAACTCATTGCTGGGGAATGTAATGGAAACAAATATGATGGTGACTTTTGAGGAGTGTCAAATACATGAATAGGATGGAAATAGAGGGATATGGTCCTCGGAAAGGTAGGGGCTTTAGTTAAGCCGGACAGCATGACCGGTGCAAATATGAAGGGCCAAAAGGCCTGTTCCTGTGCTGTAATTTTCTTTGTTCTTTGGTTGACGACTCTAATGTTATGGCCTAGCCAGCCTTACAGAAAATAAGTCAATAGTGCACTGCTCTCAGCTAATTTCAGGCATTTGAAAAGCCCACTTCGATTCTCAAAACTCAATACTCAATCAAATTTAATTCACCGTTCTTTTTTAACTTTGTTTTATTTTGATGTCTCTATTTATGCCAGGACAGCCAATTGCCCATCAGGTTCAATAAGGCAGGGAGAATGTGGAACATTAGATCACACTGAAAAAGAGGAAACATAATGTCTAAAGAAACATTCCAGTTAGTGCACTTTTAACTAATTGCTTTTATTTCTGGATTTCCCCAACAGATTCATAAAATAGAAGTCGGGCAACATAGTTACTCCACTCAGGGGGCCATCTAGTGTTCAGTTAACAATAAGCAAGTGCCGTTCATACCAAAAAGCAAGGAGTGACAGCGAGGCACGGGCAGAAGAAGAGCCTGCTGAAATTGTCTCTGATTCAGAAGATTCCGGAAACCTCAGTTTAACAACTGAGCACTTAATCCAGGCTGACATTGCAGTGAATACTAAGGGAATGCTGTACTGTCAGGGGCTCCATATTTTCATATGCAATGCTAAACTCAGGACCCATCTACTCTCTCAAGTGAAGATTAAACAATTCCTTATTTGAAGAGTAGGCAAGCTCCTCTGGTGTCTTCACTAACACTTATGTCCCAACTAATGCAAATAAAATTAATAAATATTCATTTCATTCTTTCTGTGGAACAACGCTGTGCCCAAATTCACTGTTGCACTGGCCATGCTAACTCTCCCTCAGTGTACCTAAATGGGCACCAGAGTGTGGCGATTAGGGGAGTTTCACAGTAACTTCATTGCAGTGTTAATGTAAGCCTTCTTGTGAAACTAATAAGTAAACCTGAACTTAAAAAAAATTACAACTTGTTTGCATACATTAGCATAGCTTCAAAAACACTTCATTGACTTTGAAACACTTTGGGATGTCTTTAGGATATGGAAGATTGTAAATAAATGCAATACCCTTCCACATGTACTGATGCTGCATTCATGCAGATTTCTATATGTAAAGTCACCATAGTCCCAAATAACCATTGGCTGCTCTCCCCTTTGAGGGGGAACAGCTGACTGATAGTGATTTTTTTTCTTCTTTTTCTGACTGATAGTGATTTAACCTGAGGATCACCACACCTCAGGCAAGGGGCAAGGTTGAGAAGGCAGAGCCATCGTTAACAGTTTCAACCTGTACGGGAATGTAACTATACATATCATAATCATATGAACACATACTTAAATTGTGGATTTAGGATTTTGCTAAATATGCCAAACAGCGGAACGCTGGAATTCTCCAGCTGTTTAGGCTGGCAGGATTCTCCAGGCTCGCTGGAAGGACATCCCCGCCCCAACTTCCCCGCTTGCGGGTTTCCCACCAGCGTGGGGTGACGTCACTGGGAACTCCCATTGACAGCAGCGGGACTGGAGAATCCTGTCGCTAGCGAACAACATGCCACCTCCTAGTGGCAGGAAGAACACGGCTGGGGGATTGGAGAATCTCGTCTGAAATTTTCATAACTACATTTAGACAGTGACCATGAGAATTCTTACCCAAAATGAAAATAAAAAGAAACTTAAACATTAAATTAAAGTTTATTTATTAGTCACAAGTAGGCTTACATTAGTACAACAATGAAGTTACTGTGAAAAAACCCCCGTCGCCACACTCTGGTCAACGCACCTAACCAGCACGTCTTTTGGACTATGGGAGGAAACCCATGCAGACACAGGGAGAATGTGCAGACTCTGCACAGATGATGACCCAATTGAATTGAACCCAAGTCCCTGGCACTATGAGGCAGCAATGCTAACCACTGTGCCACCGTGCCACTGTGCCACCCATGCTGGAAGTAATGGGAGATCAGAGCGTTTAACATGAGGAAGCAGTTTGGAAAGCTGAGACACAATGAACAGGCAGGTTGAATGTGTAATTAAAAGATCGAATAATGCGGTGTAGTATGTAATCACTTGGATACAGTTGTCAATTTGATCCTTACATTTTGTATTGGTCTTTCTTGTTTAATAGGCAGTAATTATCTTTATGCACCAGATCTTCGCCAGCACCTTGGAAACTTCACGCTGCAAATGTAACCTGGGTGCCCTGCAGATTCATCAGAAATCTAGGGTGACAGGTTTGAGAAGTGAGTAGGACACTTATGTCTCTCTCTTTATCTATGCTAGTCTGACCCCCCACTACCCTGGCCCCAGGCTAGACCTCCAACTGTGACTTAAATGGCAAATAATATAACAAAAGAATGTCTATTATATATACTTACATTCAAAATATTAGTCAACAGAGCACAGCTCACTGGAAAGGACAGGTAAACTTTGCAGAGTAACAACATTCTTTATGCATTTTGGTTTCAATTTTAAATTGATGTTTAAAGCTTTTATTCAATGCTTGCAAGCAGTGAAATCAACATTGGCTGACCTTGATGTTACATTGCCGCATATCACTTTTTTAGCAGAAACGATAAGTCATTTATTTTAACATTGAGCTACAACAATGAAGGGAGGGATTCCAAACAAAATATGTTCGGCATTTGTCTGCCATTATTCTATGGTATCATTTCAACGATAACCTTTCTTTAATGCAAAATTGCATCTTAATGTGACCTTGTGGTGTGATCCACAGCGATTGTGCTGTTCCCATGAAGTACAATTGGCAACAACTGCAGACATGTCAGTCTCTGGAGAAGGGGATGGGTGGCCTGAGCCTGCTATAGACTGAATGCAAATTCTCTAAACAAGGTAATGGTAGGGGAATTGAACAAGGGGCGGGTGTTCCTGATATCAGTATTGTTGTGAAACCCTGCTTTATATCAAAAATGGGCAGCATAGTGGCACAGTGGTTAGACTGCTGCCTCATAGAGCCAGGGTTTGATTCCCAGTTTGGGTCACTGTGTCAAATTTACACGTTCTCCCCATGTCAGCATAGGTTTTTATCAGATGCTCTGGTTTCCTCCCAGAGTCTGAATACGTGCTGGTTAGGTCATACTAAATTCTTTTTCAGCGCACCTGAACAGGTGCTGTAGTGTGGTGACAAGGAAATTTTCACTGTAATTTCATTGCAGTGTTAATGTAAACCTACTTGTGACTATTAAATAAACTTTTTACTGACTTGTGAAGTTAGTGGCTGGAATCCCTAAACTTTTATTTAAAGACTAAAGCTACACCCCAATAATTAGGTATCACTGTCAAAGATGATTCCACATTTGCATAGCTGTACCTTATACATTCCAAAACTATTGAAATGGAGACAACTTTCCACAAGAAAAGATTGCCAGGAGAGAGGTGCGTATCCCATGAGCAAATCACATGGGTACTCAAATGGATGGAGATAAACACTGGACATAATGATCAGACTCACGCTGGCGGGATTCTCCAGTTTATCAGCAGTGCACTCCCACTCCCATGCTCCAGCTATTCCCACCGGCATGGGACGACATTAGTAGGAATTACATTGATGGATGAGGGACCAGAGAATACCATCACTAGCAAACAATGTGCCAACTCCCACTATTGGAAAACACGCGACTGGGAGATTGGAGAATTTCATCCAGTCTTTTTGAAAATGGTATGTTGACTGAGAGAGGAATTTCCCAGCTGGGATTGAATCAAGTTACAATTGGAATACAGTGATCATAACCATATTTTGGGATGTGTTCAGTACGAGAGACAAGGTCATGGAACAAAACGACCCTTTGCGTGATTCAGCACCTATTTTCTTTGCAGAATGGAACAAGCGGCAGAGATGCTGAAGGAACAAAACCATGAATGTGTTCCCTCCCACTCTCTTTCATTGTTCCTCATCACTCCATCCAACCTGGAAGTGGAACTCTGCCTGTTGATTTTGAAGACAAGGATTTAAAAAAATTGAACCCCACACTGCTGTCTCCAGAAGAACAGTTATATCACCCACCTGCATATTAAAACTGCCTCAACAGTAAAAGCAGTCAGACCACTGAATGAAAACAGAATGTTCAGCCTGAAGCCAGGCACGTCAGTCACCATATAAACCTTGAATTTTACAGGACTCTAAATTATTTGATTTATCCTTCCCACTCTGTATTATCATCCTGTGTGTGGTCTTTAAATGTGTGCATATGTGATAGATAGTTGGAACATTTTAAAAATGATTTTGCCTTAGACTGGGTTTAGTACGATAAAGAACTATCCTCTCATCTATTCTGAAAATTCAAGAAACGTTTCTTTGTCAAGAGGAAAATTCAAATCTTATTTCACTTTCAGAAAGAAATTAGGCAATGTGTGATTCGCACTAGTTGTGAGTGGACAAAGTCTATTCATACTGGGAAGCTGGCTGCTGACTGCTGGAGGGAACAATTGCACATGCGCCTGATCTCCCAATGTAGTATGTACAATAATACATAGCGCATTGGGTAATTATCATTTTCCCAGACATCGTCTTCCCAAAACCCACCTCAAATCATATCTGATTACATCCCCCAATTGTGTCTCCCCCGGTTGCGGCCCCTCCACTTCCCAATTACCCTGCCTAGCCAATCACCACCCCATTTACCCTCTGATCGATTGCCACCCTGTTCACCTACCCCTCCAGTTGATTGCCATTCCATTCATCACCTCCTTGGCCAATTGCCATCCCCATTCATCACCCATTTGATCCCCATTCTGGCAATCTCCAATTGCACAGTGCGCAAATTCCCCATACCTTTCTCCCCTCTCTAAAGCCCCCTTTAGGACTGCCTGGTGCCCACTGGGCAGTGCCAGAGTACTCAATGGGCAGTGCCAGGGTACCCAGTGGGCAGAGATAGGGTACCACTCTGGCAATGCCAGTGTCTCAGGCTTGCCGCCCCCATACCCCAACCACCAAGGGGATCTCAATGACCTTTGGTCCCACCAGCAAGATAGTCACGCCTGGTCCACATTGTTCGGAACAATACGTGTTCGTTGCCAGTGAGGGTCTACACCAGTGAGGCTGATAAGGCAAGTGACCCTGGATGGCTGCATCCTATGGTCATTAATAATATTTAACTTAAGATTTAAATATTAACATTAGTCTTGTGCCTTTCCCAGACTGATTAGGCTACTAATCCAGTGCTGGCAATATTGTGAGAGGCGGGAAACTGGGCACAAATGGGCTTTTTTTTGCCTTTCTTGCAGTTTTACTGTCTCAGCACACTGATTGACCAACATGACAAACTGTTAAGATCGCTCCCACTTCTCTAACCAATTTACTGTTGTGGTCAAATGAGGTGAGAGCAGAGAGTGGAGCCATTCGATTCCTCCTCACCTGATCATAATGATACAATTGGCACAATTGGTGATTTTTGCATTTGAATGAATTTACACATAAAATAGGAGGACATAGTGAGAGAGTGGTTCGCAAAGCAAATAAACAGAAAGGTCTTCCTCATGGAGTGTCATGTTTTTCGGAATTTTGTTCCTTTGTTTAAGGGCTTCATAATCAAGGTATTGAGTACAAGAACAGGAAAGTTAAATTGGACCTATGTAATGGGCTAGCAAAGCCACAAATAGGGTGAGTGTGCATGTATGTGTGTGTGTGTGTGTGTGTGTGTGTGTGTGTGTGTGTGTGTGTGTGTGTGTGTGTGTGTGTGTGTACATATGTGTATTTCTGTGTAGTTTGTGTGTGTGTATGTGTGCATTTGTGTGCAGTCTATGTGTATTGGTATGTATGGCACGTGTGTGCTTTTGTGTGTGTGTGTGTGTGTATTTCTGTGTTGTGTGTGTGTATTTGTGTGCAGTCTATGTGTATGTTGTGTGTCTATTTATGTGTAGACTATGCATATTTGTGTATGTGTGTGTGTTTATGTGTAGTCTATATGTGTGTGTATTTGTGTGTGGTCTGTGTATGTGTGTGTGTGTATTTGTGTATAGTCTATGTGTGTTTGTGAGTGTGTGTGTATTTGCATATAATGTATGTGTGTTGGTGTGTGTGTATGTATTTGTGTATAGTCTGTGTGTGTGTGTGTGTGTGTGTGTGTGTGTGTGTGTGTGTGTGTGTGTGTGTGTGATGTGTGTTGATGTGGATGTGGGGGTATGTTTGTTTGTGTGTATGTGTGTTATTTTTCACTTTCCTGCTGCTGTTGAAATGAATGGGGCCATATGTATGAAAGAAATGGCTGAAATGCATTTAGGTTAATATTACCATGTCCTTTTCATAACCTTTTTTAATGTGTGTTTTTACTTAACTACCAGAGACAACCATACACATTGGTGCAATTTCAGAATGATATTCTGCACACCAATGTGAAGTGACATTCTCGATGACCCTCCCCTTAAATGAACACTTCAGTAAAATCTGTTTCAGTAATGTTTCTACATGAGCACCCCCACCCCCGGGAAAGTGTATGATATCAAGTGCAATGGAGATCTTGCAGAGAGATTTCTGCCACTTTTTCCTATGGGGCAATGTCAATCAGAAAAGCCCCACTAAAGCTCTGAGCCCTCCAGCCTTTTCATGAAGATAATCATTTACTGTTTACACTGACAAAAAGAAAGAAAGATTTGGCACCTGCTTCTTCCTATCAACTCTATCAATGTAGGCGCAGCAGAGGGAGAGGTCAAAAGAGTAAAGGTGAGAGTTCATACACAGCTCTAGACATTCTCCCAGCCCCCCTCTTTCACCTCTTCGTTTGGTTAGTGTAAGCTTTCACTGAGACTGAAAATCATCTGCTTTAGTTGCCCAATCCTGGAAGATGGCCATTCAGAATTGCATCAGCTTTTCACAAAACTGAAGCTGCCTCAAGCCTCCAATTTTATTAAGGTTGCAATAATTTTTTTTAAATGTCCACGTTTCACCTATTTGAGTGAATAGATAGCAAAGGGGGGACACTGCCCTGATTGTTATCATCACTAGACTGTTAAACCCAGAAACCCAACTAATATTCTGGGGACTCAGGTTCGAATCCCGCCACAGCAGATGGTGGAATTTGAATTCAATAAATATGTTTGAAATTAAGAATCCACTGATAACCATTGTTGAATGTTGGAAAAACCCATCTGGTTCACTAATATCCTTTAAGGAAGGAAATCTGCTGTCCTTATCTTGTCTGTCCTACATGTGACTCCAGAACCACAGCAATGTGGTTGACTCTCAGCTGCCCTCCAAGGGCCACTGGGGATGGGCAATAAATGCTGGCCCAGCCAATGATGCCTATATCCTACAAATGAATAAAAGAACAAAGAACAGTAGAGTGCAGAAAACAGGCCCTTCAGCCCTCTAAGCCTGTGCCACTCATTGGTCCAACTAGACCATTCGTTTGTATCCCTCCATTCCCAGTCTGCTCATGTGACTATCCAAGTAAGTCTTAAACGATCCCAGCATGTCTGCCTCCACCACCATCTTTGCAATGGACAAGTGAGAGTTTCTGGCAGTGCATTCCAGGCCCCCACCACCCTCTGTGTAAAATACATCCCTCTGATATCTGAGTTATATCTCTCCCCTCTCACCTTGAGCCGGTGACCCCTCTCGATTGTCACCTCTGACCTGGGAAATATCTTCTCACTGTTCACCCTATCTATACCCTTCATAATTTTATAGACCTCTGTTAGGCCTCCCCTCATTCTCCGTCTTTCCAGGGAGAACAACCCCAGTCTACCCAATCTCTTCTCATAGCTAAGACAAAGAAAAAGAATGCTTCTCATTTGTGAAGAGTGTTCCTGTCACATAGTGACATACTGTCATGTAGATAGGCTCGGACTTCTTTCCTAGGAATGTGACCTTATAGAGGTTTATAAATAGAGGCATAGATAAGGTGAATAGCCAATTCTTTTCCTTAGGGTAAGGGAATACAAAACTAGAGGGCACAGGTTTAAGGTGAGACAGGAAAGGATGAGGAGGATCACCGTTTCCATTTCTGGGAGGAGGGAGCCTATCTCCAACCATGGAGATCAGGGTGCCTTATGCTGGACAGGCTGACAGATTTCTCAAGGTGCATTAGTTTGCATCTTCCAGGTGAATGAATCCCATTTGACAGATACTGTCAGTGTTTGATGGGAAACAATTTGGTTTTCCTGCTGGCATTGGTACTTTGTCACAATTTGGGAGAATCACATCCAGAATTTGTTGAATTAATACCTTCAACAATCACAAAACAAGATAAAGGTGGCACAGTGGTTAGCACTGCTGCCTCACAGCACCAGGAACCAGGGTTCGATTCCCAGCTCGGGTCACTGTCTCTATGGAGTCTGCACATTCTTCCTGTGTCTGCGTGTGTTTCCTCTGGGCGCTCCTGCTTCCTCCGCAAGATGTGCTGGTTAGGTGCATTGGCCTTGCTAAATTCTCCCTCAGTGTGCACAAACAGGGGCCGGAATGAGGCGACTAGGGAAGTTTCAACTTCATTGCAGTGTTAATGCATGCCTACTTGTGACATTAATAAATTAATTTAATAGGAGAAGGAAAAGGCCAAATGGTCCCTCAATGGTCATTCATTGAGATGACAGCTGATCCTCTCGCTCAGCTCCACCTTCCCACTGTACCGATGATTGTTGGGACAAAGGAGATTTTCCCGTTCCCACTTTCCACTAAAACACAGAATTCCTGTGTCAGTAGAAAAAATGGATAGGAAGGGGCAAAATGCGTTGTTGTGACTGTATGTTTTTAAGGATGTATTTGTCATGTGTTATTGAGACTATTGTACAAGCACTCAGCGAGAATAGTTCTCCCATCATTCCTCCTGGTTGAATCATCACTTGGGATATTGAGAGCTTGTTTCAATTAATTAACTTCACTGCAACTAAAGGCTCAAAATTAGCTGCAGCTAGATTGCAACGTGAATCATGAGTCACCTTCCAAAAATAGAAAGTTCAAACTGGAAATGATAAATATTGATGGAGCGTTACAAGGCTGAAATCATGAGATTGGAGCCTCTGTAAATCCCAAACCCATTTAACAGAGTTTCTGGCTTTGGAATTGCCTCTAACTGGGACTTGCATGTTGGGGATGAGTATTAGAAAGAGAAAGTCATTGTAGAATCATCAGAGAAGGCACAGAACCTCTGACTTCTGACTTTGGAGTTTTGCTTAAGGAGGTTAAGGTAAAGAGGGAACCATCTTTGCAATGGACAAGTGAGAGTTTTGGGTTCCTCTGACACAGAACAGAAATGCAACCCTATATATATTTACAAACTTCAACATTATTACTATTTCTTATTGTTAAACTTGTCTTTTCTGCTTAGCAAAGATAATTAAAATAGTCCATCTTCTGTCTGGAAATTATCCCCTTGTGGTCTCCAAAACAAATTAATTTTCTTAGTTTTAGGAAATCACACTTTGTTATGCCTATGGAGCTTCTAACAAACCATCTGGGACTGTGCAGAGCAATTTCAGAGGGAGTTACAGGAATGCCATTTGAATTTAATAAACCAATCCATTAAACCCATAGAATTGATTATAATATGTGTCCATTAGGTATCAGGATTCTTTTTACACCCTGAATCTTTACCTGGAAGTATTCAAGTATTCACCTCACAACCTTGTATGCATTCAGCCCACAAGATATTGCAAATAATTTAATTGCCTGATGCATTCACTCACCATCATATTAATTATGGACTGTACACTAATGCATAAAACAAACCATCTGAGAGCCCAAACTCCTGTAAAAATATTAGCTAAGGAACCTTGATAAACCAACCTCGCCAGAAGAGTCTGTGGGTCTGCCGAGACAAGAGCTCCCCAAACACCAAATCATAATGGCACCTGTTTCAACCCATAATGGCTGGGAGATCATAGTTCTGAAAACAAAGCCAAATTCCAGATGCTGAATAAATATCCTTTGTTGAAGCCACCGTGGAGAAGAAAGGTCACATGATGCAAAACTCTGGCCTTTTAATTAATTAAATATTACTTTTCTGAGATGTGTGACCAGTTTATTATTTAACTTTGCCTGATTGACATTTCTATGGAGTTATGATAAATTATTTTTCCTGGGATCTCTTTTGTCAATGTCTCAATGCTTATTTGCATAGGGTTCAGAGGTGTCAAGTGCCTAAAACATCTTTACTGACATCTTAATGACATGATTCAGTGAAAGCTTTTATGCGGTTTTAAGAACAGTTTTTTCAAAAGAGAATGAATGGATTTTCCCGTGAAGTCTCTGAGATACATATGGTATGAGCCATGGAGATGCTGGCCTCACTCTATAAAAGTGGCAGGGAGCTGGATGATACATACTCTATAATGGAGTCACCTAAGTTGATAATGCAGATAGGAATGTTCACTTCTTGCACTCTTATCCTCCCGCAGCAAAAAATTCAGAGAGTCAGGAATTAGGATGGGAATCCTAGAATTGCCTCCTATTCTATTCTTAAATAGATGAACCTGACAAAGAGCAGCCTTGAAAGCTTGTGAGTTTACTATCAAATAAATCAGTTGGACTTAAACCTAGTGTTGTCAGACTTCTTATGGTGGTATTTGATGTCAGGGGTCTGATGGCTGACTTTCCAACCGCCTCCAATCCACTGCTGTGGAGAGTTTTCAAATCTTACATTTCCAATTCACAAGAAGCATATCGGATTGATGTGACAAAATATTAAAAGCAAAATACTGGAATATTAAGTGAGATGTGCTCTTAGGCTAATTGGCAAAACAAATTCTCCCTAAATTGTCTCCAATTTGGTTTTTAATCCATAGATCTATAAACATGGACAGGGATCACGGGTAGAGGTGGGAACATCGGGGTGGCGGCGTGGGCTCGTTGGGCCGAAGGGCCTGTTTCCCGTGCTGTTTTGTTCTTTGTTCTTTGATATCTTCCTAAATATTCTGGTTAATAGCTCACAATCTCACTTCCATTCAGTTTGGAGCTGCTTTCATATTTAAATAGTCATTGCTTCACAATGTTTGGCTGAATTCTCTTTATTTTCAGACCTCTCCTGTACAAACTGAAAAAAATGCTCTTGTCAACCAATACTTCACTTCAGCCCGTCATTCTTTTGCCACATCAACACTCCAGTGAATGCGTGGCTGATTACTTTCAGATTCATCACAATCAATGGCATAAAAACCATGTTTTATCACTGAATTAACTTGAACGAAAATAAGATTGAAGAGAAAGTAAGAGGAAGAACCAACAAAGTGATTGAAAACTAGAAGTAAACGTTGTTTTCAAAATTACATTGTTGCATCCAGATATAATGCAAACAATTTGTTCAGGGGGATTGCTATTGCTCTGTGGGTTTCCTCCTTTACTGAGCTGGATCACTCATAGAATCATAGAAATTTACAGCTTGGAAGCAGATCCTTTGGCCCAGCTTGTCCGTGTTGCCCAGTTTTTCCCACCAAACTAGCCCCAATTTTCCACATTTCTCCCATATCCCTCTATATCCATCTTACTGTGTAACTGTCTATCAACAACACATTCATCAGTAAGGTAAAGTTATACCCTAGATGGATGTATTCTTTCTGTCCATCTGTCAGTGTTTTGTAAACTGCAAAGCCCAGTTACTCAAAGTGAACCATTTCTCAGGAAACATTCAGCTTAAATAAGAAATGGTTTAGAAGCTGAAGCAATAGGCCCAAGCCGCTAATATCCTGTGAATAAATAAATCTGTATACCAGGAATGGATCAGGGATGTGTAGGTTAGAGGGATTAGTGGCTATAATATATAGGGATATGGGGGTAGGGCCTGGGCAAGATTGGGTTCGGTCCAGACTTCTTGGGCCGAAGGGCCTCTTTCTGCACTGTAGGGTTCTATGAGAAAATTCATACGTTGACCAGCATGGAGTGATACTGAGACAGTGCTGAATAGTAACAGTGGAGTCCACTTTAACTTTTGGGTGACTGGACATGCATACTGGTTGGTCACTCATTCCAGCTGCTAAAAGGCCCCACACTCTAAAGGACTTGGCTCCGTTTCACCTTCGCATCTGAGCTTCTGGGTGTTAAACCAGCCTCCTCTGTTGTTCATCAAAGTAAGGTCTCAGTTGGACCATTGTAGCCCACAAGCAAGGTTTATTGTAATGGGCAAGTTGCTCTGGAAGAGGATTGGGGTGCTGGGTAGTATGTTTTCTATCAATGCTTTTGCATTGCAACATTCATTTCCAATTTCAGTGGCAATTGGGCTCCTTTACTCATCATAGCATTCCCATTTTTATACTAAAGGAAGCCTTTGACCTGAAAGGCAGTGGAGTAGTGGTATTGTTGCTGGGCTAGTAACCAAGAGACCCAGAGTAATGCTCTTGGAAGCTGGGTTCAAATATCACCACGGCAGATGGTGAAATTTGAACTTAATAAAAATCTGGAATTAAATGTCTAATGATAGTCATGAAACAATTCTTGATTGTCATAAAAACCCACCTGATTCACTAGTGCCCTTTAGGGAGGGAAAGCTGCAGTCATTATCTGGTTTGGCTGACATATGACTCTAGAGCCACAGCAATGTGGTTGACTCTCACTTATCCTGGAACAAGGGATGGGCAATAAATACTGGGCAGCCAGCAACATCCATCTCCCATAAACCAATAAAAGAAACAGACGGGGTCTTTAGACAACCAATGCTAGGACCCTTTCAAAATGCAGCTGAGTGCATTGCTGGTGTTTATGGAATGATAACAAGTTTACAATAGGATCAGTAACCTTACCACCCCACTAACATGGATAATCACCCCAAAGAATCAGATTAACATACCAAGATAGCTATTGTATAACACAATGGTAAATCAATGCTCTTGTGTAACCTTCAATATCAGGTGGTTCTCAGGAATTTAGAAATATATTTGCTGCCTTGACTTACGCTGGAGTTCGTACAGGGTAAGTCAAAGCCCTATCCTTTCCCTCCACCCCCCCTGCCTCCCCCCTCTCCATCCCCCCTCCCCTTCTCCCTTCTTCCCCTCTCCCTTCTTCCTCTCCATCCCTCTCCCTCCCTCCTCTCTTCCTGCCTCTCTCCCATAGATGCTAAGAGAGAATTTGGTAGAAGTATTCAACATCATGAGCAGCCTACACAGAGTAGATAGAAACTTTTGCTTTTGATGGAAGAGTTGTGAGGAGATAATGATAATTTAAAGCGATTAGCAAAAAAAAAATCAAAGATGACATGAAGAAAACTTTTATACGCAATGAGTGGGATTTTATGGTCTCACTTGTCCCAGAATTGTAAAATCCCACCAGAGGTCAATGGACCTTTCTATGACTCGCCCCTCGCTCATTCCAATTCCTATGGCGGGCAAGGTGGTAAAGTTACAACCAATGAGTCGAACAGAAATAAAATGATCTTTCTGAATGGCCCTGACTATACACATATAATGTGTCATCCCACTGACCCTGCCTAGTGCTCTGAAGACATTACCAGAGCTAATTGATCATCATAATGACAAAACTGAGTTTGGCTTCGGAATCAATGCAGGATTAAGAGCTGATGGAGAATTTTAGCAATGAAGTTGTTGTCACAAATGTGATAAAACAAGGAGGCTTTGATGCTGGGAAGCAAGAACTGGAATGAGCTATATTACTATTATGTCTACATGTTTTGAGTTTGTAAAATGTATGTATATTTATTGTAGAGTACAAGTAGTGTGAAACTGAAAGGATTTGAAAATTGAAACCATCTGTGATTGTTGATGGTTCATTTTTATTCTTAGCTTTTAGAGTTTTTTTATATCATGTTCTCTGCAGCTGTCAGCTCTCATTGTGGACCAGGTTGTCTACTTGGAGCCCTTCTATTGCTCTTTAAGTGGCTTAAATGGGAGGGGTTCTTGTTTATTTTTACTTTGAAAATACATTTTATGAGCACTGCATTGTCAGGAGGAAGAGTGTTTGGAGGTCATGTGGTAGGAATTCTTCAGTTTCAATTCTGAACTGCAGATTTTAGTTTTAGAAGGGACATCAAGCTGGACAAAAGTGTCACTGTCTCTCTCTCCTTGGTTTTGGGAAATTCTGCTTGTTCGCTGAAAGCCTTTCTGGAGTAAAAAGTCCCTCTGGTGTTCTGAGAAGCTGTTCTGACTTCAAACTGTTCAGAGAGTATGAAGAGAATTGCAGCAATCATCAAAAGGACTCAGTTCCAGTATCACGTCAGCATCAATCTTTGCTGTGTTAAACCTGTGGAAGTGTTTTATCTAAAGGAAGTTTTTGTTTGATTGGAACATCTTAGATATATTTGTTAAGGATTATATTTTATTGTAGTTGATATGATTTTGTTTGTAATTGAACAAAGTTATTGCTAATTTTCTTTCCATATATGTTCACCGTATTCTTAAATAAATTCTGTTTGATAAAAGCTCCCTATTAGGCTATTTAAATTACACTTGAAGTAAAATATCTCGTGCTTATCCTAGACAAATTCAAGGCACAAAACCTATGATCCAGGTGGATTTCATAAAACGTTTTGGAGTTTCTGACTTGAACCATAACACTCTACTATAGGGTCAGAGGTGAGGGTGTTAGCTGATATTGCACAATGTTCAGCACTATTCATGATTCCTTAAAAATTGAAGCAGTCCATGTTCAAATGCAACAAGATCTAGATGAAATCCAGGCTTAAGCTGATAAGTGGCAGATAACATTTGCACCAGGCAATGGCCATTACCAAAAAAGAGACACTCTAAGCACCACATTTGACATTTAATCGTAGAATCATAGAATCCTTACAGTGCACAGAAGGCCACTCAGCCTACCAAGCCTGCACCCCCAACAATCCCACCCAGGTCCTACCCCTGTAACGCTATGCATTTACCCATTAGTCCCTCTGACACGAAGGGGTAATTTAGCATGGCCAATCAACCTAACCCGCACACCTTTGGCATGTGGGAGGAAACCAGAGCACACAGAGGAAACCCATGCAGGCATGGAGAGAATGTGCAAACTTCATACAGACAGTGACCCGAGGCTGGAACTGAACCCAGATCCCTGGCAATAGTGATACCATCACTGAAACCACCACTGTCAACATCCTCGTGTTTATCATTTGCCAGAAACTCAATGGACTCACCACATAAACACAGCAGCCACAAGAGCAGGTCAGAGACTAGGAGTACTGCAACGGGTAACTCACCTCCTGATTCCTCAAAGCCTATCCACCATCTACAAGGCACAACTCAGGAGTGTGATGGAATAATCCCCATTTGCCTGAATGAGTGCATCTCCAACAATACTCAAGAAGCTTGATACCATCCAGAACAAAGCAGCTGCTTGATTGGCATCAAATCTACAAATATTCACTCCCTCCACTATTGACATTCAGTAGCAGCAATGTGTACTAAGGTGCACTGCAGCAAACCCATGACCAGTTGCATCTAGAAGGACATGGGTAACAGATATGTGGGAACATCACAACCTGCAAGTTCCTCTCCAAGATACTCACCGTCCTGACTTGAAAATATATCACCATTCCTTCATGGTCACTGGATCAAAATCCTGGAATTCCCTCCATAAGGGCATTGTGGGTCAACCCACTGAACATGGACTGCAGTGATTTAAGAAGGCAGCTCATCACCACCTTGTCAAGAACAACTAGAGGTAGGCAATAAATGCGGGCCAGCCAGCTACATCCATATCCCACGCATGAATAATAAAAATCCATTCTGTAATTCTCTGCTTCTATGTAGAGGAAGCTTTGCCATTCGCTGGAAGGGAATAGAGCACTCGGGGAGTTAAAGTGTATTTAAGCCTAATAAATAACATTACTTCCCAGCAAATATAAGATTCAATTGTGCAACAGTCCTATCAGAAAATGATAGATTTAACATTTGCGATGTAATAGACTTTAAGAGACAAGTCAATGGGAATAACTTCTAATTGATAATGCTACAGGAGGGAACAAAGGGCTGGTTGCCAGCAGACACAGTCTGTGAAAACAGAAATCTTTGCTGCTGCCCTTTTCACACGAAGAATTGGCACTAAACCAGGCTGAAGGATGGGGCTGACTGGCTTCTCTCACTGACCGCTTGGCAGATTCTATTCAATCTAGAGTAAATGTTGAGCCTATGGACTCACAGAGCTGACTTGCACTTGGGAAGTGACATCTTTTTTCCATTGGGCCATTCCAGCAATTAGATCTCCTTTCCATAAACACTGAGTTCCACAGTTACCTGTCCAAATGAGTGCAGCGCTGGTTGATAAAAGCAAAGCGTTGGCATTCAAGAGAAAAAAAATACTGTTCTAAGATGAATGCAAGTGAATTGGTTCAAAATTTAACATTGGAAATGAATTTCTGTGACATCTAAATTTCTTATAAATTGGCATCCTTTCCATTTGAACAATTTGATTTTCATCATGGCCCTTTCCTTGGGTTAGATTTATTCCTGGAGGTGTGGTCATATAACCTCTTGCTAATATTCTGGGGAACTGGGTTCAAATCCCGCCATGGCAGATGGTGGAATTTGAATTTTAAAAAATCTGAAATTAAGAATTTACTGATAACTATGAAACCATTGTTGATTGTCAGAAAACGCATCTGGTTCACTTATATCATTTAGGGAAGGAAATCTGCCGTCCTTATCTGGTCTGGCCTACATGTGACTCCAGAGCCACAGCAAGGTAGTTGATTCTCAACTGCCCTCCAAGGGCAACTAGGGGTGGGCAATAAATGCTGGCCAGCCGGCGATGCCCATGTCCCATAAATGAATAAAAAAAATCTGATATTTGACAACAGCAAAGTTCTATCCAGCAGCTTAACTTCTACTAAAATTTTCATGGGACACAATGGGAGATGTCCGATCTTCACCCGAATCATGAAGACATCTGGGGACAACTCTCCCAGCCTGCTGCATTGCTCTATCAGCGCATCAGGCTGGGAGACATCAACAGACACCGTTTAGCAGGTTCCCTGACGGGCACCACAACCTCCACACATCTCCAGTTCCAGGTTTCTGGAGTAATCAGCCCCACTACGATTTCTTGAAATAAGTAAATTTCAATTTCAATTTCAGTAGTGGGTCTGGAACTGAAGTCTCCAGGCCCGTTAGCATCTCTACCCTCCCACCCTGGCCAACCCTCAGCCAGGAGTGGTTCACTCTTGCGGGGTTTCTCTCCACGACCCTGACCTGGAGTGAGCAGAGGCCATGGAGGCCATCCAGGAACAGTTGGGTTAGGGATGAGGTGTCCCCGGGCATTGTCAGCCTGGCTCCCTGGCACTGCCTAAGGGGCAAACTGGCAATGCCAATGCCATAAAAGCATTATGAGTACTTTTGCACCACTCATAATGGCAAGGGGGCTTGACCAGATGGAGGCAGGGCCTATTGGGGCAGGGCCTACAGGGGTGCCATGGGTGGATGTGGGTGAGCCCCATTGCCACTCTGCACAGGGATCGGAGGCAGGCAGAGGGAAGGGGGTGGTCAGGGCTGCTGGGGGGTTTGGGCTCAGTAAAGTTTTGCAACACCAATTTTAAATCCAACCAAATTATTTGATAGTAAATCCGCGAGCTTTCGACACTATGTTGTGCCTTCGTCAGGCAAATGCAGTGTTCTGATCTGCAGAGGCACTCATATCCACACAGACAGTTACATACTGCTGATTAGAATGCGAATCCTTACATCTAACCTGCTCTTCAAGTGTTAAAGTGGCTAACAATGTGTGTGAAGGAAATCCTGAGCATTGGTTAGAGAATTGTGTATTTTCTCCAGACAGCACAGTAAGTGAGGTTTTTTTGCTAACCCAGGCAAGTTACAGGGGTTACAGATAGTGTGTCATGAAGCCAAGATCCCTGTTAAGACCGTCCTCATGTGTGCGGAGCTTGGCTATCAGTCCCTGCTCAGCGACTCTGCGCTGTCGTGTATCACAAAAGCCCCTTTGAAGAACATTTACCCGCAGGTCGGAGGCCGAATGCCCATGACTGCTGAAGTGTTCGCCCACAGGAAGGGAACTGTTTTGCCTGGTGATTGTTGAGCGATGCTCAATCATCCGCTGTCGTAGTGCCTGCATGGTCTCCCCAATGTACCATGCTTCGGGACATCCTTTCTTGCAACGTATTAGGTAAACAACGTTGGCCGAGTTGCAAGAGTATGTACCGTGTACCTGGTGAATGGTATCCTCACGTTTGATGATGTTGTCCATGTCTATGATCTGGCATGTCTTACAGAGGTTGCTGTGGCAGGGTGGTGTGGTATTGTGGTCACGTTCTCCTGAAGGTTGGGTAGTTTGCTGCGAACAATGATCTGTTTAAGGTTGTGCAGTTGTCTGAAAGCAAGAAGTGGGGGGGTGGGGATGGCCCTAGCGAGATGTTCATCGTCATCGATGACATGTTGAAGACTCCGGAGAAGATGTCGTAGCTTCTCCGCTCCGGGGAAGTACTGGACAACAAAGGGTACTCTGTCCACCTTGTCCCATGTTCGTCTTCTGAGGAGATCAGTGCGGTTTATCGCTGTGGCACGTTGGAACTGTCGATTGATGAGTCGAGCGCCAAATCCTGTTCTCACGAGGGCATCCTTCAGCATCTGGAGGTGTCTGTCACGATCCTCCTCATCTGAGCAAATTCTGTGTACACGGAGGGCTTGTCCATAGGGAATGGCTTCTTTAACGTGTCTAGGGTGGAAGCTGGAGAAGTGGAGCATTGTGAGGTTGTCTGTCGGTTTTCGGTACAGTGAGGTGCTGAGGTGACCGTCCTTGATGGAGATGCGTGTGTCCAAGAATGCAACTGATTCTGGAGAATAGTCCATGGTGAGTCTGATGGTGGGATGGAACTTGGGATGGTGGTTTGGGCTGCCAGGGGTATAGGGCTGCAGGTAGTTGGTACTGCGGGGGGGGGGGGGGGGATGTCAGGGCTCTTGGAGAGGGTGGAGTGTCAGGATAGTGGGAGGAGGTAGTTAGGGAAATTGAGGCTGGCTATAGGGGAGAGACATTGGGGCTGGCCTGGAGAGGTCCGGGAAGACAGCGACTGGGGGCTGGGGAAGTGGGAGTGGCAGTGATGGTGAGTTGTGGGGGTTGGCCAGTGATTGAGAGGTCAGTAGTTCAGATCTACTGCACATGCACCGATCTCCGCTCTGACAGATCGGCGCATACGCCGTGGCTGCTCACCACAACACTGCCGGGCTCCCTGATGGAAATGGGCCCTGCACCCTCATTTTTCAACGTGAATCTTGCTAGAGCACTCTGCAGTGCTGAGAGTGTCCTGAGTCTGAGATTTTCATTCTGAAAATCATATTTAAAAAATGAGGGGGGAGGGTTACTCCAGTTTCCATGCTAATTCGACATTTCTTTGGGGAGAATTCACCCCCCATCCTTGTGATTATGCAATGGCCAACCCTTCAGGAATTAAACCTTAATCTCCAGAGCACTGCTTCGAGACAACACACTTTGGTGAAAGGGATCGAAAGATATGGGGATCAGACTGTGGAGTTGAATGATCAGCCATGATCATAATGAATGGTGGAGCAAGTTCAAATGGCCTCCTCCTGCTATTACTGTCCATGAGAAACCCAGAAGAAAAATCTGAAGGGCATTACCAAAGAAAGTCTTTTCACTTTCTTTGAGCACTTTGATTTGTTACCTGTAAAAATGGAAGGTCTGTGGAATAAAGGCTCCTTGATGAAGAATTATCCAGTCTGTTACTGATGAGACTTTTTAGTAACCAATTGATATGGGATCCAAGAGACAGTGGATCACAAAGATCGAGGTATCAGGAATCAACGGTGCCTGTGCTGACCAGTATCTTTTAGAATCATAGAATCTCGACTATGCAGAAGGAAGCCATTAGACCCATCGAGCCTGCATTGCAACAATCTCTGTAACCCCCATGCAATCACCCTCACTAAAGGTCAATTTAACAATGGCTAATCCACCTATCCTGCACATCTTGTGACTGTGGGAGGAAACCTGAACATCCTGGAGGAAACCCATGCAGACACAGAGAATGATCAAACTCCACGAGGACAGTCACGTGAGTCCAGAATTTAACCTGGATCCCTGGAACTGTGGGGCTGAAGTCTTAACCACTGTGCCACAGTGCCACCCCAATCATTGTCCCACACTGCCACCCATCATGAAATGTTCATCATTAGAAAGAATTGGGCAATGCTTTATGGCCATCTGCTATTCCTATTGTGCTGTAGACTTGTTGCTAATGCACTGGTAAGTCCCAAGAAAAGGCTGTGACTGTTCTTTCTAAGTTTTGGAGGGCTGCATAAATGTTTCCTAATCTGTCAGAATGATTACAGTAATTAAGCTTGCTGAAAACATTCTGGAACTTATATTGAAGGTGAAGGAAAACAAAATGAAGAACTGGAACCTAAAAATATAAGATATGTAGAAGGCTCTGGGTCAAAATTCAGCCATGCAGAAAACCTTTGATGATGAAAGAAAGGAAAGCATGAGTCAAGGTGTCAAAGCCTGGGAATCATGGCTTGTTCTTTAGCTAACAGCCAAGTTAAAGTAGAAAACGAGAATTCAATTGACATTTGCCTGCTAGACTTAGCAGTAATCAGATTTGAGCAGAAGAAGGCCCTCACTAAAAATGTTAACCTGATTTTCTCTCTCAAACACTGGTCACCTGGTGCTTTCCCGAATTTGCTTCAGATTTCCAGCATCAATAGTTTCTGGGCCTGGGTTTTCCAGGGACACAGCGCCCCAAAACCTAGAAAATCCTGCCTGAAGTCAATAGCCCACCCCTCCGCCCCTGCCAGCCCCCCTGCTATCCCTGCTACAGTTCCCATGGCGAGCGAAATGGGAACCCCACCTCAATATCTAATTAGCCAGGATGGGAAAGTGAGGGGAAGCTGATGCCAATCTATGGATTTTATTCATAGCTATCTCTTGGTTTGATCTGAAATCGCGGTGGTGAAATGGCTCCCCTGTGATGTGTTATTTAAACTGCTTTATCTCCATTATAGAGTCAATTGAATTTCTTTCTCTGTGGCAGAAGAGTTCAGGTCAACAGCAGGCGACAGCAACTGCTCCAGTGTGCGAGAACAATCATTGAGTCGTGTTTCATTGCAATGCTGCAACGTGTGATTTTACCAGACCGTGACAATTCTTAAAAATTAATTCAGCATTACATTTAGGTTGTAAGCTTGGCAGGTCGGCGCTTCACAGATTGCATATGCGTCTACCGTATATAAACTCTGTAAAGCGTGCTAATATTTATCTGTGCTCTAAAGTGAGCTTGTGTGTCCATGGGTCAGTCCTGCTTATGTTCCCATGACATTATGTCTCCCAGTCAGCCCGAGGCTATGGCACTGGATTTATTCACAAAGCAAATCTTCTGGCTGAAAGGAGCAGTTTATTTCAATATTTTGGCCAGGCAGTCAGGTTTCAACGCAAGCAGTGACAGATGCTTAATGTTTTTATTCTTGTTCAGAATGGAGATAGGATCATATAGGGTGAATGTTAAATGTACCATGGAGTGATCCAGGAAAACAGTCCCAACGTGCTCTCTGCGGTTCACAGTGGTGCCTATTTTCTCTTGCTGGTCAAAGGTTCATGAGCGGACAATGGTTCCCAAGGACTGGAGGCCTTGACAAATCTCGCGGAAGAATTGTGAGGTTTGGTGTGTAAATTGAATTACAGTACGCTTGGCCTGTGGTTGTCAGGGAGATCCTGAGGCCTGTGAGCCGGTTTCTGGTGATTTTTCATTGCGCCTTGAACACTGTGAAATTGTGGCTCAGTGGGTTGCTGCCTGGGACAAGGTCTTAGTTTCAATTTGTCCTTTAATGGACATGGTACACAAGAGAAGCATGGAATAGCAGGCAAATTTGTGTGAAATAGATATGACAAAGCGTGTTGATTTTCAAACAATTTAATTGATGGCTGTATCACATTTCAGCTCTCTTTATCCTTGGCGCTCTCTCGCTGTACATACAATGTATATCTTCCTTGGCCCTCCTAAATGTGTGGGCCGAATATTATACAACAGCTTAATCCAGTCTCCTTTCCTCTGTGATGAGCTTTGGGACCAGTCAGGATATATTTCAAGATACATACTTCACAAAATTCTCTTTGAAGTCCTTTACAAGCTGTTTTAATATTCGGGGAGCTGTTGTTTTTGCACTCAGCCTGTCTGGCTACAAGCCTGAACAAATCCAATTTTACTCTGAGCTTCTGCCAGCGACACGAACATCAGTCTCAAATGATATAAAATCACCTAAAGACAAGCTCACGCTGTGGGTGCCAGCTTGAGATTGCTCTCTGGTTGAAGAAAGAAAGTAAGGAGTCTCACAACACCAGGTTAAAGTCCAACAGGTTTATTTGAAAGTAAACGTCACCAGCTTTTGGAATGTTGTTCCTTTGTCAAGTCAGTCCTGATGAAGGAACAGTGTTCCGCAAGTTTGTGGCACTTATCATAGAATTCTATAATGCAGAAAGAGGCCCTTCGGTCTATCGAGTATGCACTGACCATAATCCCACCCAGGCCCTACCCCTATATCTCTACACATTTACCCTCTAAACAACACATCCCAGGATACTGAGGGGCAATGGCCAATCAACGTAAAACCCGTACATCTTTGGACTGTGGGAAGAAACCAGAGCACCTGGAGGAAACCCACGCAGACACAAGGAGAATGTGCAAACTCCACACAGACAGCAACCCGAGCCAGGAATCGAACCACAGTCCCTGGAGCTGTGAAGCAGCAGTGCTAACCACTGTGCTACTGTGCCGTTTGCTATCAAGTAAACCTGTTGGACTTTCACCTGGTATTGTGAAACTTTTTACTGTGTTTACCCCAGTCCAACACCGGCATCTCCACATCATGAAGAAAGAAAGACATTAGTTCAGGTGACACAGTTAACAACCTCAGTGCCTTACAGCCAATGCAGGAGGTTGGAAATGTACTCTCTGTTTTAATTCAGGAGAACTGGAATGCACTGCCTGGGAAGGTAGTGGAGGCCAGAAATCTTACAATTTTTAAATAAAATATTTGGATGAGCACTTGAAATGTTACAATATTCAAGGATGTGGGATAAGTGCAGGAAAATAGGATTAGGGCAGCTTTAGTGGTAATTATTGTTGGTGCAGATTCAATGGGCCAAAAGGTCTATTCTGCACATGATAATTCTATGGCCGGAATTTGACCACCCCTCCCATCATGAGGATCGGAGTGGGCGAGGGGTAGACAATGGGAAGACCTGTTGACCTCAGGCCTAATAGAGTCATAGTACATTCATGGGGCAGGATTTTATGGGTTTGGGATGAACAAAGTCGTAAAGTCCCACCCTATGACTCTCTTATGACGCTATTAGGCAATTTCCCACAAACAGCACTCTGACTATGACCAGATAATCTGTTTTTTCAGTGATGTTTATTTTATTTATTTATTAGTTACAAATAGGTTTACATTAACGCTGCAATGAAGTTACAGTGAAAATCCCCTCGTAATTAGACTCCAGCGCCTGCTCAGGAACACTGAGAGAGAATTTAGCATGGCTAATGCATCTAATCAGCACATCTTTTGGAATGGTGGGAGGAGACCGGAGCATCCAGAGGAAACCTACGCAGACATGGGGAGAACGTGCAGACTCTACACAGACACTGACCCAAGCTGGGAATCGATTGTCCCTGGTGCTATGGGGCAGCAATAATAACCACTGTGCCACTGTGATGTTGGTTGGGGACTAAGTATTGACTTGGACAGTGGGAATAACCTCCTGCTTGCCATTGTAGGAAATCCTGTCATGTGATCTGTCTATCTACTGAAGGTGTAAAATGGCTACACAAACATTGATTCTCCCCAACACCAATGCATAGTTGCAGCAGTACTGCAAGGGTTCACCAAACTCCCTTCGATAATACCTTCCAAACTCACAAGACTAACTATCTAGAAGGACAAGGGCAGCAGATACCTGGGAACCACCAACTGGAGGTTCCTTTCTGAGTCACTCAACATCCTAACTGAGAAACATATTGGTATTCCTTCATTGTCGCTGAGTCAAAATCCTAGAACTCTCCCCTGCAATGGCAGTATGGGCATTCTTACATCTCAGGAACAGCAATGGTTTCAAGAAGACAGCCTACCATCAACTTCTGAAGGGTAATTAGAGATGGGCAATAAATACAGCAATGCCCTTATCCTGTAAAATAAATTTTTAATGAATAATGTCTCATCCAAATGTGTCACTTCCAACAGTTCAACATTCTGTCACTACTGCATTGGAGTATCCTGGAACATGGGGCATTCTCATTGGCTTGTCATGCCACTCGATTGGTGTGCTGAGTCGTGAGAGAGGTGATTTCTCGCCTCTCGCAATGATACCAGCACCGGGTTGCTGGCGTAATCAGCCTTGTGTCCGGGAGGGATGTGAGGCTGATTGCAATATTCCTCCTTTGATTTAAATGTTATTAATGAGCCTGGAACATAAACATATGGGCTCACTTGCCGTAATGGCCTCGCTGGTGGAGGTCCCCACCTGTGAGGATCACGTATTGTTCCCCCAGCAATGATGATCAGATGTGATGTTCTCACTGGTGGGACTGGAGACCACTGAAGCATCCCAGGTCATCAAGGGCAAGGGTCCCTTGGGCAATGTCAGCCTTGCACTGCCAGCCTGGTACCCTGGCAATGCCAGCCTGCTATGCTGGCAATGCTAACCTCCCCACTGGACACCTGGGCACTGCCCCAGCAGGAATTAGGCAATGCCAAGAGGTGGAGCTAGAGAGGAAGGATGGGGTTTAAAGAGAGTGGGAGGGGCCTGACGGCAGTCAGCATATGGGGAACTGTGCATTCTGCAATTAAGAATCATTGGGATGCTAATGGAATTGGACGAATAAAGGAGAGTGGTGATAGCTAGGTGGTGTGATGGCAATCAGTCAGGAAGGGGAATCATGGGGCCATGATCAGGGGGAGGCCACAATTGGCAGAGGTCTTGATCTGGGGGGGGGGGGTTGCAATTGGGTGGACAATAAGGGGAGTTGGGGAGGTGATGTCTGGGGGAATGAGGGAGTGACAATCTCCAATGCACAATGCATATATTGCATTGAGTGATGAATACATGCGCAACAGCACTCTGTAGCAGTCAGTAATTGGCTTCCTGGCATGAATAGACTCCATTCACTCCCCCTAATGGCAAGAATACAACTTTGCCCATTTGTTTTTATAGGTACAATTACAATATTTAAAAAACATTTGGACAGGTACATGGATCGGAAAGGTTTAGAGGGATATGGGCCAAACACAGGCAAATGGGACTAGTTTAGTTTAGAAAGTCTGGTCAGCATGGACAGGTTGAGCTGAAGGGCCGGTTTTCATGCTTTTTTTTTATAATTCTATGATTAATGTCAGCCTTGCACTGCCAGCCTGGTACCCTGGCAGTGATGGACAGGGATAGGCATGAAGCTGGGGGCTGTAGTTATAGCTGGGGGAAGGGTAATTATGAGGCCATCAGGAGAGAATTAGGGGGCATAGATTGGACTAGGAAACTACAGGGACTGGGAACATCTGGAATGTGGTGCTTATTCAAGGAGCAGCTGCTGCGAGTCCTTGATAAGTATGTCCCTGTCAGGCAGGGAGGAAATGGTCGAGTAAGAGAGCCTTGGTGTACGAAAAAAGTTGATTTGCTGGGTAAGAAGAAAAAGGAGGCTTATGTCAGGATGAGGCTTGAAGGCTCAGTTAGTGCAATGGATAGCTATAGATTAGCCAGGAGGGAGCTAAAGAGTGAGTTGAGGAGAGCTAAGACGGGACACGAGAAGACTTTGGCTGATAGGATTAAGGAGAATCCTAAAGCTTTCTTTAGATATGTTAAGAATAGAAGATTGGTTAGGGCAAGATTAGGGCCAGTCATAGATAGCAGTGGGAAGTTGTGCGTGGAGCCTGAAGAGATTGGCGAGGCACTGAATAAAGATTTCTCTTCGGTATTCACGCAGAGTGCTGGAAATGTAGCTGTGGAGAGCACTGAGGTACAGGGTTGCAAATTGGGGGGTATTGTAGTAGATAGGGAGGAGGTGTTAGAAATTCTCGAGGGTTTGAAGTTGGATAAGTCCCCTGGGCCGGACGGGATTTACCCTAGGAATCTCTGGGAGGCAAGAGAGGAGATTGCAGAGCCTCTGGCTCTGATCTTCAGGTCCTCGTTGGTTACGGGTGTGGTTCCGAGGACTGGAGGATAGCGAATATGGTCCCATTGTTTAAGAAGGGGAAGAGAGACCTTCCAGGGAATTATAGGCCAGTGAGTCTTACTTCTGTTGTGGGCAAGGTATTGGAGAGAATTATTAGGGATAGGATTTATAGTTATTTAGAGAGAAATGAATCGATTGGGGATAGTCAGCATGGTTTTGTGAAGGGTAGGTCGTGCCTTACTAACCTTATTGAGTTTTTTGAAAAAGTGACCAAAGAGGTGGATGGGGGTAAGGCGGTTGATGTGGTATATATTGACTTTAGTAAGGCGTTTGATAAGGTGGCCCATGGAAGACTTCTGCAGAAAATGCAGATGTATGGGATAGAGGGTGATTTAGCTAATTGGATTAGGAATTGGCTAGCCGATAGAAGACAGAGGGTGGTGGTGATGGGAGATATTCATCGTGGAGTTCGGTTACAAGTGGTGTACCTCAGGGGTCTGTTTTGGGGCCCCTGCTGTTTGTAATTTTATAAATGATCTGGATGAGGGTATTGAAGGATGGATTAGTAAATTTGCAGATGACACTAAAGTCGGTGGAGTGGTAGATAGTGAAGAGGGGTGTTATAGTTTGCAGAGGGACTTGGACAAGGTGCAGAGCTGGGCCGAGAGGTGGCAAATGGAGTTTAATGTGGAAAAGTGGGAGGTAATGCACTTTGGCAGGAACAATAAATGTGTAGAGTATAGGGCTAATGGTAGGGCTCTTAATAGTGTTGAGGAACAGACGGATCTTGGTGTATGTGTCAATAGATCCCTGAAAGTAGGCAGTCAAGTGGATAAAGTTGTTAGGAAGGCTTATGGAGTCTTAGCTTTTATTGGTAGGGGGATTGAATTTAGGAGCCGCAGCATCTTGTTGCAGCTGTACAAAACTCTAGTGCGGCCGCACTTGGAGTATTGTGTGCAGTTCTGGTCCCCACATTATAAGAAAGATGTGGAGGCATTGGAGAGGGTACAGAGGAGGTTTACCAGGATGTGCCTGGTATGGAGGGCAGGTCCTATGAAGAGAGGTTGAAGGATTTGAGGTTGTTTTCGTTAGAAAGGAGGCGGCTAAGAGGGGATCTTATTGAAGCATATAAGATGATTAGAGGTTTAGATAGGGTGGACAGTGATAGCCTTTTTCCTAGGATTGAGAAAGCTAGCACGAGGGGACACAGCTTTAAATTAAGGGGTATGAGTTATAGGACGGATATCAGAGGCAGGTTCTTTACTCAAAGAGTGATTAGGGAGGGGAATGCCCTGCCTGCAGCTGTTGTAGATGCGCCAAGTTTGGTGGCGTTTAAGAGGTTAGTGGATAAGTATATGGATGAGAAGGGAATGGTTTAGTTAGGAGGGGCATTGCTTTTATTTTGGTCGGCACAACATCGAAGGCCGAAGGGCCTGTTCTGTGCTGTATTGTTCTATGTTCTATGTTCTATTAAGTGCGATAAGATTTGAATTTCTCCATTGCTGACAAATGGGTCTGAAACTCTTCTGTTTTCACGCTCATTCAATACTGAGTAGTTTCTAGCAAGATTGTATCCCCCCATCCCTACCCTCCACCCACTCCACCCCACTTGTGTTCCAGTCTCAGGAATAGATCTCAACTTACTACCTTCAGGGCCAGAGGCAAGTGTGTTAACAAACTGAATTATTGTGAGGCTGGTGAGTGTGTGTCAGAGAGTATAAGTTTGTGGGACAGAGTAGTGAGTGTGTGCGAGTACTGTGAGAGAGTAGTGAGTGTGTGTGAGACAGAATAGGTACTGTGAGTTTGAATGAGAATAGTAAGTGAGTGCGTGGGAGAGAGCAGTGAGTGCATGTGTGAGAGAGAGAGAGAGAGAGCAGTGAGTGTGCAAGAAAGAGAGTAGTGTGTGTGAGCCATGAGTTTGTGTAAGAGGGAAAGTAGTGAATGTGTGTGGTGTGAGTAGTATGTGTGAGAGAGAGAATGGTGAGTATGTTTCTGAGAGAGTAGTGAGCGTGTGTGAGAGTAATGAATTGTGTGAGAATGAGTAAGGTGTGTGTGTATAATGAGTGTGTGCATGAGAGTGAGTAGTGAGTCTATGTGAGAAAGAGTAGTGAGTGTGTGTGTGAGAGTAGTGAGTTTGCGTGAGAGTGAGTAGTGAGTGTGTGAGAGTAGTGCATGTAAGTGCAAGAGAGTGAGTGATTAATGAGCATATGTGAAAGAGAATAGTGAATGTGTGTGAGTAGAGAGTGAGTAGTAAGTGTTTGTGTGGGAGAGAGTAGTGAATGTGTGTGTGAGACAGTAGTGAATGTATGTGCGAAAGAGAGTAGTGACTGTGTGCAAGAAAGCAGTGAATGTATGCAAGAGTGAGTAGCATGTGTGAGAAAGTAGTCAGCGTGTGTGAGTAGTGAGTGAGTAGTAAGTATTTGTGTGAGAGAGAGTAGTGAATGTGTGTGTGAGACAGTAGTGAGTGTGTGCAAGGGAGAGAGAGTAGTGTGTGCGAGAGTGAGTAGTGTGTGTGAGAAAGTAGTCAGTGTGTGTGAATAGTGAGTGAATAGTAAGTGTTTGTGTGAGAGAGAATAGTGAATGTGTGAGACAGTAGTGAATGTGTGTGTGACAGAGAGAGTAGTGAGTGTGTGTGAGAAAGCAGTGAGTGTGTGTGAGAGTAGTGAATGTGTGTGTGAGAGAAGTGGGTATGTGTGTGTGTGTGTGAGAGGAGTGAGTGTCTGCGTGTCAGAGTAGTGAGTGTGTATGTATGAGAGGACTGAGTGTGCATGAGAATAGTGGCTGTGTGTGTGAGAATACTGAGGGTGTGTGTGAGTAATGGGTTTGTGTGTGAGAGTAATGGGTGTGTGTGTGAGAGAGAGTAGTGTGTGTGTGTGTGTGTGTGTATGTGTGTGTGTGTGTGTGGTAGTGTGAGTGTGTGAGAGAGTAGTGAGTGTGTGTCTGAGTGGTGAGTGTGTGTGTGAATCAACTACCCAAAACAGCACATTAAATGTAATGTTATCATCTCAGAAGGATCCTTTGCCTTACCTGAGATGGGGCTCGCCACAAGGTAAACATTGCTCCTGCTCTTCAGATGGGCTGTTCCGACTCACAGTGCTGACAATCTCCAGTAAAGATAATTGGAGCTCTGCTTGGAAACTGGCTCACCCCGGAATCCTAATCCCATTCAGAACATTAATGAGTGTTTTAAACTTCACTTTAGAAAGTTTCTAGCTGTATGTTGCAGTTTAATGGACAGTCTTCACACTGCAATTCTATGTACAAGCAAACAGTGCAGGGCTATCTTCATGAATCGGGGCCACATTGCACTGTAAATTGGACACAGGTGACTGGGAGCCCAAATTACACTAGGTAAGCCCTGAAATGCTGTTGTAAGATATTATCATGCATTGACATAATGCATTAGTCTGAAATTTCAAGCGATAGTTTCAATGTAAAACTAAAACCACCTTGCAGCAGCATACACTGAGTAATTGGCAAATGATGAGAAAATATAAAGCCTTGCGTTTTCAGGAGCTAAATACCTATTGCTAAGTCTGACATACAAACTCCATACTGTATCTCGGAACATGATCATTAATTGGAAGACAGTACGTGAATTGAGCTGTTTCTCTGCAATAAACACCGTTTCAAACTGTTATGGTTGGATCAGGAACACATGAGTCAAGACTTTGATGGAAGTAGAGATTTGGCCAACATTTAAACTACACTCCCTTTATTTGGCAAATCAATCACACCACTGAAAAAAAACAGAGGCACAAAATCAGACCACTGAGTTGACACAAGGTAGAGACAATTATATTTGTGAATGATGCTAATTCATTACGGTTACACAGCGGTTAGCACTGCTGCCTCACAGTGCCAGGGAACCAAGTTTAATTCCTGGCTTGGATCACAGTCTGTGCAGAGTCTTCACCTTCACCCTGGGTCTGTGCAAGTTTCCTCCGGGTGCTACAGTTTCCTCCCACAGTCTGAAAGATGTGCTGGTTAGCTGCAGTGGCCATGCTAAATTCTCCCTCAGCGTACCCAGTGTAGTGGAGTGTGGCAACTAGGGGATTTTCACAGTAACTTCATTACAATCTTAATAATAAACATTAACTGCTTATTCCTCTGCTCTTTAGGAGGGTCGTGCACACTCAATGGGCCAAATGGCCTCCTTTTGCACTGTAGGGATTCCATCTGCCAATCTCACATTTAGTCTTAAAGGTATTGCAGTATCATAATTCTGGAAGAACTAGACGCCTAGCTAGCTAATGGGTAGCCACTAGACATGCCCGAGCCCCGAAAGTGAGTGCCGTATTTCTCAACCGATGATTGACGCAGCTAACCTCCAAGCTGACCTTATTCAATGCTCACCCAAACACACATAGAATAGTATCAGGGATGAAATACTTCAACTGCATGAAGGCAGTGGAAAAAAAACTGCTTAGTGCAGAGCAAGTCAAGGGGAGATTTGATAAGTTCAAAATTGTAGAAGATTTTGATCAAATAAATGAGGGGAAATTGTTGGAATTCTGCCCTCCGTTGAGAGAGGAATTGAACATAAAAGTAAGGATGTTATGCTTCAAATTATACTGGGCATCAACGAGACAGCATAAGAACACCAGCGCAAGAGCCCATCGAGCCTGCTTTGCGATTCAATATGATTACGGTTGATTGGACACTTCATTGCTAGAAGAATGGAGTTTAAAAACATCGAGATTATATTGCAGCTGTTTAAGGTGCTGGTGAGGCCACACCTGGAATACGGTGTACAGTTTTGGTTTCCTTACTTGAGAAAGTATATATTGGCACTGGAAAGGGTGCAGAGGAGATTCACTCGATTCATTCCGGAGTTGAGAGGGTTGGTTATGAGGAGAGACTGAGTAGGCTGAGGCTATACTCATTGGAATTCACAAGAATGAGTGAGGATCTTTTAGAAACATTTTATGAAGGGAATAGATAAGAGAGGGGGGTTTTTCCACTGGTGGGTGAAACATGAACTAGGGGGCATAGCCTCAAAATAAGGGGGAGCAGATTTAGGAATAAGTGGGGGAGGAGCTTCTTCACACAAAGGGTTGTGAATCTGTAGAATTTCCTGCCCAGTGAAGCAGTTGGGACTACCCATTGAATGTTTTTAAGGCAAAGATAGATACATTTTTGAACAGTAAAGGAATTAAGGGTTATAGTGAGCAGGCGGGTAAGTGAAGCTGAGTCCACGAAAAGATCAGCCATGTTCTTATTGCATGATGGAGCAGGTTCGAGGGGCCAAGTGACCCACTCCAGCTCCTAGTTCTTATGTTCTGATACCTTTTCCATTCACTATCACCGTAATCCTTTATATGATTGTTAACCAGAAATCTGCCTATCCCTGCTTTAAACATACTCAATGACTGAGCTCTCCAGGGTAGAAAATTCCAAAGATTCACAACCCTCCGGGTAAAGACATTTCTCTTCATCTTGGTCCTAAGTTACTTCCCCTTATTCTGATATTGTGTCCCCTGGTTCGAGATTCGTCAACTAAGGGAAAACAAACATCTTGAGTGAAATTTTCCCATCTGCCCTGCCATGGGAATCGTAGTGGATGGGGGGGTGTGGGGGGGCATGGACCCTGTTGACCTTGGGTGGGATTTTCTGGTTTTGGGGTGAGCGCAGACACCATCTACCTCGTTTATACATTTAAGTATTTTATAGCTTTTAATGAGATTACCTCTCACTCTTCAAAACTCTATAGAATACAGGCCCTGTTTGTCTAATCTCTCATCGTAAGACAGTCCCACCATCCCCAGAACAAGTCTGGTGAACCTTTATTGACCCTTAATGGCAAGAATATCCTTTCTAAGATAAGGGGACCAAAACTGCACACAGTATCCAGGCGCAGTCTAAGCAAACTCCTATATAATTGAAGCAAGACCTCACTGCTCATGTACTCAGATCCTCTTGTGATAAAGGCAAATGTTCCATCACTCTTCCTAATAGCTTGCTACACCTGCATGCTAGCCTTCAGTAACTTATGGACAAGAACACCCAAATCACTTTGTACATCTATATTTTCTTCTTTCTTTCCATTTAGGAAATATTCTGCACCTTTATCTGTTCCTTTGTCATATTTTTCCATATTTTAGTTTATCTGCTCTACTCATAGAATTAGAGAATCTCTACACTGCAGAAGGAGGCCATTTGCCCACCAAACTTGCACTAACAACAATTCCACCCAGGCCCTATCCCCGTAACACCATGTATTTATTCTGTTTATACCCCTAACACTTAAGACACAATTTAGCATGCAAAAACCCCTAGTGGCCCCAGCTGGGGCCTAAGTACTGATCCTCGTGGTACCCCGCAAGCCACAGCCTGCCAATGTGAGAATGATCCATTTATTCCTGCTCTCTGCTTTCTGCCTGTTCACCAATCCTCAATCCATGGCGGTATGTTGCCTCCTATCCCATTTGCTTTTATTCTGCTAATTAACTACTTGTGGGGGACTTTTTTAAAAGCCTTCTGAAAATCAAAATATACAACGTCCATTGATGGTCCAACTTTTTAGTAATATTTTCAAAAAACTCCAACAAGTTAGTCAAACATAATTTCCCATTTGTAAATCCCTGATGCCTATCCCCAATCAGATCAGAATTATCCAACTTCCCATTTATCACTTCCTTTATATTAGATTCCAGCATTTTCTCTATTACTGAGGTAAGGCTGAGAGGTTTGCAGTTCCCTGTTTTCTCTCTCCCTATCTTCTTCAATAACATCTTGAATGCTGTGTGCCGCTTTGGTCTCCTTACTTAGCAAAAGATAAAAGTGTGTCAGAGGCAGTTCATAGGAGGTTTACTAGGTTGATATCTGGAATCCGGTTATCTCATAAGGAAAGGTTAGTCAGATTGGGCTTATTTCCACTGGAGTTTAGAAAAGTGAGGGATGACTTGACTGAAGTATTCTGAGTGGTTTTGACAAGATGGATGTGGAGAGGATATTCCCTCTTGCGGCTGAGACCAGAACAAGAAGGCACTGGTTTAAATTTAAGGGTTGTACTTACCGAACAGAGATAAGGATAATTATTTTCTTTCCGACTTGTCTGAATTTGGAACTCTCTGCCTCAGAAGGCAGTAGAAGTAAGGTCATGGAATATTTTTAAGACAGAGGTAGATAGATTCTTGTCAGACAAAGGATTCAAAGAATTATTGGGGAACATGGAAATTTGGACAATTTCTATGATGCCTCTATGAGAAAGACCAGCCTATCTTTCTCAGCGGCTAAACATTCATCGCCAACATAAATCCAGATTGTCAATGGTAGGATTTTTTTTCTCTCATAAATGATGTTGCTAAATCAGGATATAATTTGGAAGTAACTTTGGAAGTACTTCTGCTGACCATTCAAAACTAGTTAGTAAATATGTTATCCCTGAATCAGGGTTTTGTATTGAAGTGTTATGCTTGGATTGGATTGTCTTTATAATGGAAGTGCTTGGGGCACTGCAATTCTATATGTGGACCCGTGTTTTGTTTGGATCAGTTATACACATAAATATATATAATGCATTAATACATTATTTTCAAAGGAATAAAATCTTTATCCTTGAGGGGATTGGGTCTTACCACATCTTGGCCACATATCTTTGGGAAATAAAATTCCAGGAAAGGGGGATCAATTCCGTTTGTGGTGCATTGGGGAAGTTGTTGACTGAGCAGGAACGTGAGGCCATGCATGTCAGGAACATCCTAATCCTCATCTCCACTGGGTTCTGAGGTAGCTGGGGGTCCAGTCAAGTTAGCCTTAACCACTGAACCTCAGGAGGAAGCCCTGCAGAGTGGAATCTCCAGACATGGTTCCCACTCCTGATGTTAAGACCCAATCTCAAAAGTATCCAATGTGGCAATGGTGCAAGGACAGGATTGAGTTTGTCTCTTTGTGGCCTTTTTTATTCACACAGAAGGTGGTAAGTGCCTGGAGTATGCTGCCAGAGGAGGTGGTAGAGGCAGACATAACGCTTAAAAGGCTTCTTGCCAGATACATAAATAGGCAGGAAATGGAGAGATACGGACTGCATAGAGGCAAAAGATCTTTAGAAAGGCGTCACATGTCAGCACAGGGATCGTGGGTGGAAGGGCCTGTTGTTGTGCTGTACTGTTCTTCTGCGTTATTCTGTTCTTCTAATTGTGGAGAATCCAGAACTAGGGCCTCATAGTTTGAGGATAAGGGGTAAACCTTTTAGAACTGAGAAATTTCTTCACCCAGAAAGGGTGAATGTGTGGAATTCACTTCCACAGAAAATAGTTAAGGTCAAAATGTTGCCTGATTTCAACTGTTGGAGCTAAAGGAATGAAGGGATATATAGGGGAAAGGGGGCACCATGATATTGATTTTGATAGAAATAGAGAAACTAGAGATAGGAGTAGGCCATTTGTCCCTTCGCCATTTACTATAATCATGGCTGATCATTGAATTTAATATCCTGATTCTTCTGCCCCTCCATATCCCTTATTCTCTTTAGTCCCTACCATTAGGAACATTCTTTCTGAATCGACTCTGTCTAACCCTGTTCAAATTTTATAAGTTTCTATGAGACCCTCTCTCACGTTTTAAACTCTAGTGAATATAATCCTAGCTGATTTAACCTCTCCTTATATGACAGACCTACCATCCCAGGAATCAGCCTGGTAAACCTTTGCTGCACTCTCTCCATAGCACGGACATCCTTCCTCAGATAAGGATACCAAAACTGCCCACAATATTTCAGATGTGGCCTCACCAATGCTGTAGACAATGTAGCAAAACATTCCTATCCCAAGACGCAAATCCTCTCGCTATGAAGGCCAAAATATGATTTGCTTTGTTCACTGCCTGCTGTACTTACATGCTTATTGATGCATGATGTCTCCAAAGTCTCTCAATTTACACCCATTCAAATAATAACCTGTCTTCCTATTATAGTTACTGAAGTGGATGACCTCATATTTATCCACGTTATATTGCATCTGTCATGCAGATTCGTCAAGCATTATTTCCCTTTGGTAAATCCATGCTAACTTTGTCTGATTATTCCACTGCCTTCCAAATGCCGAGTTATGAAATCCTTTATATTAGACTCTAGCAGCTTCCCCAATACCAATATTAGACTCACTGGTCCATAGTTCCCTGTTTTCTCTCTATTTCTCCTTTTGAATAGTGGCTTACATTTTGGAAAATAACTGCCAATGGATCTACTAGTTTCAGGGCCACTTCCTTAAGTACTCTGGGATGAAGATTATCAGGACTTGGAGATTTATCCATCTTCAATCCCATCAAATTTCCTCAAACAATTTTTTTTACTAATGCTGATTTCCTTCAGCTCCTCATGAAAGCATATTTCTCTCAGCACTTCTGGTACATTATTCATGGCTTCCTTTGTGAAGACTGAAGCAAAGTAAAGAGAATAAAGAACAAAGAAAATTACAGCACAGGAACAGGCCCTTCAGCCCTCCAAGCCTGTACTGACCATGCTGCCCAACTGAACTAAAACACCCGACTCTTCCGGGGACCATATCCCTCTATTCCCATTCTATTCATGTATTTGTCCAGACATCCTTTAAAAGTCATATTACTTCAGAAATTTAATTCCTCAACCATTTCTTTATTCGTCATTATGAATTCTCCCATTTCTAACTGTAAGGGACCTACGTTCATTTTGGCAATGTTCTTTATATTTCTATAGAAACTTTTACAGTCAGTTTTGATGTTCCCCACTCGCTTACTTTCATACTTTATTTTTTCCTTCTTAATCAATCCCTTGGTCCTCTTTTACTGAATTTAAAACTGCTCCCAATCCTCAGGCTTATTGCTTTCTCTCACCAATTTGCATGCTTCTTCCTTGAACCTGATACTATGTCTTATTTCCCTTGTAAGCCATAGTTTGGCTATAATTCCCTTACCACTCTTGGCGCCACACAGGAATAAACAACTCTGGAGTTCATCTATTTATTCTTTAAATACCTGCCATTGCCTATCCACTGTCTTTTCTTTCAATAATGTTTCCCACTCCATCATAACCAATTCATGCCTCTTACTATCATAGTTCCCTTTATTGAGGTTCAGGACGCTGGTCTCAGAATCAACTACCTTGGTAAAGAATTCTACCATATTATGTTCACTCATCCCTAAGGGTTCTCTCACAACTAGATTGGTAACTGATCCTTTCTTATTGCACAACACCCAGTCCAAGATGGCCTGTTCCTCAACATATTGCTCCAGAAAACCATCCTGTATGCTCTCCAGAAATTCCTCCTCTATTGTACTGTGACTGATTTGACTCTCCCAATCTAAATGCAGATTAAACTCAGCCATAATCACAGATGTTCCTTTAACACATGCATTTCTGATTTCCTGTCGAATGCTTTTTCCAACGTTACCGCTACAGTTTGGTGGTCTGCATACCATCCTCTCCCCCGCCCTTGTTGTTTCTTAACTCAATCCATACAGATTCCACATCATCTATGCCAATATCTTTCCTCAATACCATAATATCATCTTTGATGATTAGCAATGATCGTAATGAATGGCAGAGCAGGCTCAAAGGGCCAAATGGAGAATGGAATTCTATTTTCTATGTTTCTATAAGAGGGTAACATTGGCTGCCAACATTTTTTTTTTTTGTGCACGCTCTGTACATTTAAGGGTGCGGGCTCCTTCTCTTGTGCGTGTCCGTGCACATGCAATAACTTACTGGAGCTGACTGGAGCAGAGTCTGTGGCAAAGCTTCTGGATTTCTGAGCAGCCAGTGACTTACAAGGATCATTGCCGGAATTAGTTGGCACATTTTCCTGATGCCTGCGGTAACGCAAACTGATAATTGTTAACCTCTTCCCAGCATTTTCCACAGATACTTTTATGGCTCTACTGATTGGATATATACCATTAAATGGCATTATAAACTCTCAGATTTGTGGCTAATCATTCCAATGACAAGTATAAAATTGCCTTACTTGGTGTTGCCTTTGAGAGGGCTTGTGCCATTCTTCAGTATAACCTGTTCTGCTGGCAGCACCAGCTACAGCCCAGAGCATGTTCTCCAAGGATAAGGCTGCATGCCACACAAGGTAAATGTGAGGGGAGGTTAGTGTGAGAGGAGGTTATTATGGAGGGGGCGGGGGGGGGATGGTAGTATGAGGGATGGTTAGTGTAAGGAAAGGTTAGTGTGAGGGGTGATTAATATGAGGGATGGTTCATGTGAGGGGTGGTTAGCGTGAGAGGTGGTTAGTCTGAGGGAACATTAGTGTGAGGGTTGGTTAGTGTGAGGCGTGGTTAATCTGAAGGTGTTAGTGTGAGGAGTGGACAGTGTGAGGGGAGGTTGGTGTGAGGGAAGGTTAGTGTGAGAGTAGTTAGATTGAGGAATGGATACTGTGAGGGGAGATGATTTGAGGAGTGGATAGTGTGAGGGGAGGTTAGTGTGAGGATGCTTGGTGTGAGGGAAGGTTAGTGTGAGGGGTGATTGGTGTGAGAGGTGGTTAGTGTGAGGGGTGGTTATATAATGGGTGGTTAGTCTGAGGGAACATTAGAGTGAGGGGTGATTTGTGTGGGGGGTAGTTAGTGAGAGGGGTGGTTGGTGTGAGTGGTGGTTGGTGTGAGGTTAGTTAGTGTGAGGGGTGGTTGGTGTGAAGGGTGGCTAGTGTGAGGGGTGGTTAATGTGAGGGGTGGTTCGTATGAGGGCTGGTTGGTGTGAGGAGTGGTTAGTGTGAGGGAATGTTAGAGTGAGGGGTAGTAGATGAGAGGAGTGGTTAGTATGAGGGGTGGTTAGTGTTAGGGAATGTTAGTGTGAGGGAATGTTAGTGTGAGGAGTGGTTAGTGTGAGGGAATGTTAGTGTGAGGGGTGGTTAGTGTGAGGGAATGATAGTGCGAGGGGTGGTTAGCGTGAGGGATGGTTAGTGTGAGGGAATGTTAGTGTGAGGGGTGGTTAGTGTGAGGGAATGATAGTGTGAGGGAATCTTAGTGTGAGGGGTGGTTAGTGTGAGGGAATGATAGTGTAGGGGTGGTTAGTGTGAGGGAATGATAGTGTGAGGGGTGGTTAGTGTGAGGAAATGTAAGTGTGAGGGGTGGTTAGTGTGAGGGAATGATAGTGTGAGGGGTGGTTAGTGTGAGGAAATGTAAGTGTGAGGGGTGATTAGTGTGAGGGAATGATAGTGTGAGGGAATCTTAGTGTGAGGGGTGGTTAGTGTGAGGGAATGATAGTGTAGGGGTGGTTAGTGTGAGGGAATGATAGTGTGAGGGGTGGTTAGTGTGAGGAAATGTAAGTGTGAGGGGTGGTTAGTGTGAGGGAATGATAGTGTGAGGGGTGGTTAGCGTGGGATGGTTGTGTGAGGGAATGTTAGTGTGAGGGGTGGTTAGTGTGAGGGAATGATAGTGTGAGGGAATCTTAGTGTGAGGGTGGTTAGTGTGAGGGAAGATAGTGTGAGGGGTGGTTAGTGTGAGGAAATGTAAGTGTGAGGGGTGGTTAGTGTGAGGGGTGGTTAGTGTGAGGGAATGTTAGTGTGAGGGTGGTTAGTGTGAGGGGTGGTTAGTGTGAGGGAATGTTAGTGTGATGGGTGTTAGTGTGAGGGATGGTTAGTGTGAGGGAATGTTAGTGTGAGGGGTGGTTAGTGTGAGGGAATGATAGTGTGAGGAGTGGTTAGTGTGAGGGAATGATAGTGTGAGGGTGGTTAGTGTGAGGGAATGATAGTGTGAGGGGTGGTTAGTGTGAGGGAATGTTGGTTGAGGGGTGGTTAGTGTGAGGGGTGGTTAGTGTGAGGGAATGATAGTGTGAGGAGTGGTTAGTGTGAGGGGTGGTTAGTTTGAGGGAATGTTACTGTGAGGGGTGGTTAGTGTGGGGAGTGGACAGAGTGAGAGGAGTTTGGTGTGAGAGAAGGTTAATGTGAAAGTAGTTAGCTTGAGTAGTGGATAGTGTGAGGTGAGGTGATTTGAGGAGTGGATAGTGTGAGGGGAGGTTAGTGTGAGGATGCTTGGTGTGAGGGAAGGTTAGTGTGAGGGGTGATTGGTGTGAGAGGTGGTTAGTGTGAGGGGTGGTTATATAATGGGTGGTTAGTCGGAGGGAACATTAGAGTGAGGGGTGATTTGTGTGGGGGGTAGTTAGTAAGAGCAGTGGTTGGTGTGAGTGATGGTTAGTGTGAGGTTAGTTAGTGTGAGGGGTGGTTGGTGTGAAGGGTGGTTGGTATGAGGTTAGTTAGTGTGAGTGGTGGTTGGTGTGAAGGGTGGTTAGTGTGAGGGGTGGTTAATGTGAGGGGTGGTTCGTATGAGGGCTGGTTAGTGTGAGGAGTGGTTAGTGTGAGGGAATGTTAGAGTGAGGGGTAGTAGATGTGAGGAGTGGTTAGTGTGAGGGATGGTTAGTGTTAGGGAATAGTTAGTGTGAGGGAATGTTAGTGTGACGGGTGGTTAGTGTTAGGGAATGTTAGTGTGAGGGAATGTTAGTGTGAGGGAATGATAGTGTGAGGGAATGTTAGTGTGAGGGAATGTTAGTGTGAGGGAATGTTAGTGTGAGGGATGGTTAGTGTTAGGGAATGTTAGTGTGAGGGGTGGTTAGTGTTAGGGAATGTTAGTGTGAGGGAATGTTAGTGTGACGGGTGGTAGGTGTTAGGGAATGTTAGTGTGAGGGAATGTTAGTGTGAGGGAATGATACTGTGAGGGAATGTTAGTGTGAGGGAATGATAGTGTGAGGGAATGTTAGTCTGAGGGAATGTTAGTGTGAGGAATGATAGTGTGAGGAATGTTAATGTGAGGGTGGTTAGTGTGAGGGAATGATAGTGTGAGGAGTGGTTAGTTGAGGGTGTGTGGAATGTGGAGGTGGTTAGTGTGAGGGAATGTGTGAGGAATGATGTTGGGGGTGGTTAGTGTGAGGGAATGATAGTGTGAGGGGTGGTTAGTGTGAGGGGTGGTTAGTGTGAGGGATGGTTAGTGTGAGGGGTGGTTTGTGTGAGGGAATGATAGTGTGAGGAGTATTAGTGTGAGGGAATGATAGATTGAGGGGTGGTTAGTGGGAGGGAAAGTTAGTGTGTCGGGTGGTTAGTGTGAGGGGTGATTAGTGTGAGGGAATGATAGAGTGAGGAGTGGTGAGTGTGAGGGAATGTTAGTGTGAGGGGTGGTTAGTGTGAGGGAATGATAGTGTGAGGGGTGGTTAGTGTGAGGCGTGGTTAGCGTGAGGGAATGATATTGTGAGGGGTGGTTAGTGTGAGGGGTGGTTAGTGTGAGGGAACGTTATGTGAGGGATGTAGTGTGGGGAATGTTAGTGTGAGGGAATATAGTGTGAGGGGTGGTTAGTGTGAGGGAATGATGTGTGAGGGGTGGTTAGTGTGAGGGAATGATAGTGTGAGGGGTGGTTAGTGTGAGGGAATGTTAATGTGAGGGGTGGTTAGTGTGAGGGAATTTTAGTGTGAGGGATGGTTAGTGTGAGGGAATGATAGTGTGAGGGAATGTTAGTGTGAGGGATGGTTAGTGTGAGGGAATGTTAGTGTGAGGGGTGGATAGTGTGAGGGAATGTTAGTGTGAGGGGTGGTAGTGTGAGGGGTGGTTAGTGTGAGGGAATGTTAGTGTGAGGGGTGGTTAGTGTGAGGGAATGATAGTGTGAGGGGTGGTTAGTGTGAGGGAATGTTGGTGTGAGGGGTGATTAGTGTGAGGGAATGATAGTGTGAAGGGTGGTTAGTGTGAGGGAATGATAGTGTGAGGCGTGGTTAGTGTGAGGGGTTGTTAGAGTGAGGGAATGATAGTGTGAGGCGTGGTTAGTGTGAGGGAACGTTAGTGTGAGGGAATGTTAGTGTGAGGGGTGGTTAGTGTGAGGGAATGTTAGTGTGAGGGGTGGTTAGTGTGAGGGAATGTTAGTGTGAGGGGTGGTTAGTGTGAGGGGTGATTAGTGTGAAGCAATGATAGTGTGAGGAGTGGTTAGTGTGAGGGAATGATAGTGTGAGGGGTGGTTAGTGTGAGGGGTGGTTAGTGTGAGGGAATGATAGTATGAGGGAATGTTAGTGTGAGGGAATGATAGTGTGAGGGGTGGTTAGTGTGAGGGAATGATAGTATGAGGGAATGTTAGTGTGAGGTAATGATAGTGTGAGGGATGGTTAGTGTGAGGGAATGATGGTGTGAGAGGTGGTTAGTGTGAGGGAATGTTAGTGTGAGGGGTGGTTAGTGTGAGGGGTGGTTAGTGTGAGGGATGGTTAGTGTGAGGAATGATAGTGTGAGGCGTAGGAGGGAATGATAGTGTGAGAGGTGGTTAGTGTGAGGGAATGATGGTGTGAGAGGTGGTTAGTGTGAGGGAATGTTAGTGTGAAGGGTGGTTAATGTGAGTGGTTAGTGTGAGGGTGGTTAGTGTGAGGAATGTTAGTGTGAGGGTGGTTAGTGTGAGGGTGGTTAGTGTGAGGTGTTAGTGTGAGGAATGTTAGTGTGAGGGGTGTTAGTGTGAGGGTGGTTAGTGTGAGGGTGGTTAGTGTGAGGGAATGATAGTGTGAGAGGTGGTTAGTGTGAGGAATGATAGTGTGAGGGGTGGTTAGTGTGGGGGTGGTTTGTGTGGGGAATGATAGTGTGGAGGGTTGTTAGTGTGAGGGAATGATAGTGTGAGGTGGTTAGTGTGAGGATGATATGTGAGAGTGGTTAGTGTGAGGGAATGATAGTGTGAGAGGTGGTTAGTGTGAGGGAATATATTGTGAGGGTGGTTAGTGTAGGGATGTTATGTGAGGGAATGATAGTGTGAGGGTGGTTAGTGTGAGGGAATGATATTGTGAGAGGTGGTTATGTGAGGGAATGATAGGAGGGGTGGTTAGTTTGGGGACTGATATGTGAGGGGTGGTTAGTGTGAGGGAATGTTAGTGTGAGGGGTGGTTAGTGTGAGGGAATGATAGTGTGAGGGATGGTTAGTGTGAGAGAATATTTGTGTGAGGGGTGGTAAGTGTGAGGGGTGGTTAGTGCGAGGGAATGTTTGTATGAAGGGTGGTTAGTGTGAGGGATGGTTCGTGTGAGGGGTGGTTCGTGTGAGGGAATGATAGTGTGAGAGGTGGTTAGTGTGAGGGAATGATAGTGTGAGGGGTGGTTAGTGTGAGGGGTGGTTAGTGTGTGGGGTGGTTAGTGTGAGGAATGATAGTGTGAGAGGTGTTAGCGTGAGGCAATGATGTGTGAAAGGTGGTTAGTGTGGGAATGTTAGTGTGAGGGTGGTTAGTGTGAGGGGTGTTTAGTGTGAGGGATGATTAGTGTGAGGGATATAGTGTGAGAGGTGGTTAGTGTGAGGGGTGGTTAGTGTGAGGGAATGATAGTGTGAGAGGTGGTTAGTGTGAGGGAATGATAGTGTGAGAGGTAGTTAGTGTGAGGGAATGATAGTGTGAGGGGTGGTTAGTGTGAGGGATGGTTAGTGTGAGGGAATGATAGTGTGAGGGGTGGTTAGTGTGAGGGAATGATAGTGTGAGAGGTGGTTAGTGTGAGGGAATGATAGTGTGAGGGGTGGTTAGTGTGAGGGAATGTAGTGTGAGGGGTGGTTAGTGTGAGGGAATGTTAGTGTGAGGGGTGGTTAGTGTGAGGGGAATGATAGTGTAGGGTGGTTAGTGGTTATGTGAGGGAATGATAGTGTGAATGAGGTGTTAGTGTGAGGGAATGTTAGTGTGAGGGGTGGTTAGTGTGAGGGAATGATAGTGTGAGGGATGGTTAGTGTGAGGGAATGATAGTGTGAGGGGTGGTTAGTGTGAGGGGTGGTTAGTGTGAGGGATGGTTAGTGTGAGGTAATGAGAGTGTGAGGGTGGTTAGTGTGGTAGGGAATGTTTGTGTTGCGGGGTGGTTAGTGTGGGGAATGAGGGTGTAGGGGTGGTTAGTGTGAGGAATGTTTTGTGTAGGGTTGGGGTTAGTGTGGGGGAATGATAGTGTGTGGGGTGGTTCGTGTGAGGGAAGTGAATGTGAGGTGTGTTAGTGTGAGGGATGATATGTGAGGAGTTGGTTAGTTGTGAGGGAATATAGTGTGAAGAGTGGTTTATTGTGAGGGAATGGTAGTGTGAGGGGTGGTTAGTGTGAAGGATGTTAGCGTGAGGGGTGGTTATGTGATGGAATGATAGTGTGATGGTGGTTATTGCGAGGGTTGGTTAGTTGTGAGGGAATGATAGTGTGAGGGATGGTTATTGTGAGGGAATGATGTTGAGGGGTGGTTAGTGTGAGTGAATGTTTGTGTGAGGGGTGGTTAGTGTTAGGGAATGATCTTGTGAGGGGTGGTTAGTGTGGATGGAATTAGTGTTAGGGGTGGTTAGTGTGAGGGAATGATGTGTGAGGATTATTAGTGATAGGGAATGATAGAATGAGGTGGTTGTGTGAGGGAAAGTTAGTGTGACGGTTGGTTAGTGTGAGGGATGAATTAGATGTGAGGGAATATAGAGTGCAGGAGTGGTGAGTGTGAGGGAATGTTAGTGTGAGGGGTGGTTAGTGTGAGGGAATGATAGTGCTGAGGGGTGGTTAGTGTGAGAAAAGGGTGGCTAGTGTGAAAATGGTGTGAAGTTATTGTGAGGGAACTGATAGTGTGAAAAAGGAATGTTACGTGTGAGGGGTGGTTAGTGTGAGGGGTGGTTAGTGTGCGGGATGGTTAGTGTGAGGGAATGATAGTGTGAGAGGTGGTTAGTGTGAGGGAATGATAGTGTGAGAGGTGGTTAGTGTGAGGGAATGATGGTGTGAGAGGTGGTTAGTGTGAGGGAATGTTAGTGTGAGGGGTGGTTAATGTGAGGGGTGGTTAGTGTGAGGGGTGGTTAGTGTGAGGGAATGTTAGTGTGAGGGGTGGTTAGTGTGAGGGGTGGTTAGTGTGCGGGATGGTTAGTGTGAGGGAATGATAGTGTGAGAGGCGGTTAGTGTGAGGGAATGATAGTGTGA